>JAPXFQ010002024.1:907500-1146739 GCA_028564705.1 Apricaphanius iberus
AGTCCTCAAGTTTCAACATCCTTTGTGTTTTAATTATTTCCATGGATAAACACACCTGAATTGAATGGTCGTTCATTAGTGTGTCTCTATAGAACTTCATGACATTCTGAGGAGGTGGCTGGACCTTTTGAATCAACTGGTTAGCTGCAGAGACCCATCTAACAACATAACAGTGCGTTTACACCACACACGTTTGAAGCTCTGTGGGCATCAGGTTTACATGCAAAGTAAATGTAGAAACGGACTGCCCCGCATCAGGGTAGCCTGTGAGGAGCAGAGTTGCATCCCCAAAATGCATTTCTGCATCATGCGTGAATGAGGCTTTTGTAGGATGTCATTTATGTGCATTCTCGTGGTGCAAGCGTTTTTGCGTCTGCTGCTAAAGTTGAAAAATCTCAACTTTGGCATCAGTTTGCACCACTTCAACTAATCAGGAGCCTGATGTAGTTATACCACACAGCAAATGTTTCCACATAACCTCATTTATATAGTATTTAGTATTCATTATATATTAAGATGCTGTCTAAACTATTTAGACAGGAAAGCTGCCTGTTCTGGAGAGGTCTCAAAGGACTTCAAATAGGTTATGATCTTGGCAGCAAAGGCACTGCTCCCTCCGCCGAGAAGTGGGCCATGATGAGCTTCCTAACCCGGACAGCCTCTCTGGAGGAGTTGTTGGCTCAAGCTGAGCCAGGCCTGGCAATGGCTCCACCACAGAAGGTCCACTTTTACTTACCACAGACGGTTGGACAGCTGCTCAGCAGGTGGGATTGAGCGCCTGTAGTTGGTGTCTTGGCAGGAAATTTTGGACCCAATCGGGACAACACCTCCTCAAACTGGGCGAGGGACAGACGATGGCACTGCTGAAAGCGGCTGTCATCTAGACCCAGCTCCTGGAACAAGTCGTGAAACTCACAAAACTGTGCATGCTTCTTGAGGACTTGGTTGACCTAAGTACGGCTACTGCTCTGCTTTCCACAGTACATAGAGAATGGAGACTCTGGCTGCGAATGATAGAATGACAGCTACCATCTTGCAAAAAGACCATCTATCACTACCTCCTCCTACAGGTTTGCTAATTTCTGGCGTCCAATTTGCTTTGGATGCACGTCGAGGTGCAAATGTTCAAGCATCCAACTAGGAGCACGTCTTTGACACTTTGGTGTGATTGCACAGTTAGGACACCAGCCCTTGCAGACTGGAGCTGGACACCTGTGTTTTAGAGGCACCAAATGGCATTTGACTGAGTAAGCCTAAACATACGGTTACAATGGAGTACTTTGGAACAAAGCATAATCATTTGTTAGAATGATCTAGCCAAAGTATACCCATCTGATAAAAAAAATGTGTGTTAAGACCTAAAAATTTTTACAGGAGCTCCATATCAAGTCTGACTGAACTTGTGAAAAAAAAATTAGGTAGAAACTTCATTCTCTATTTGCGCTAACCTGTGAGAGAAATACCATGGGAAACTGACTCAAAGAGGGTGAAAACAAATAAACAAAATACTTTTCATGTTTATTTGTAAAAATAAAAAATAAAAAAAATGAAACAATGTATCCTCTTCCTTCATTTGATCTTTAATTTGCTCTGTGTCGTGTTGGTCTATAAAAAAGTCTACTAAAACTCATTAATGGGGTAAAACTTAACTGTGTTCAAGGCACTGTAAGGTGAGCCACGTTTAACCTTTTAAAATTTGGGAGTGCTTAGGTCATTAAAGATTCTAAAGTTTTAAACAGTGCAGTGCTTCTATGATCACATATAAACTAGACACACCTATTGGATTCTATTCAACACTTACTTTATATATGTATGAAAATGAAGCATCCAATAGATTTATAAATAATAACCAAGATGACTGCAATAGTTTTAAAGAGTTGCCTCACCTTATAGCAAAAGGTTTCTGTCGTGAATATTAGGTCTTAACAAGTTCATAACAGTAAAGTAGGTGGTTGCAACAGTGATATCAAGGTTATGACCAGCGCTTATGGCCAGAGAGAGACGGCTTTGCATTGATTACCACAGCAGCTTCAGCTGAGAATATGACCTCAGCCCCTGAAGCCAGCGCTCCATCAGTCCTCCCTCTTTCCCTCCTCTAGTCTCAGCCCAACCGATGCGCTCTGTCTCCCTGAGCTGTCAATAGAGCCTGATGGGCCTTTTAGACACTTATCAATATTTAACCAGCCTCCCCCATTGACTCAGCAATTACTGCCTAATTGATCTTAGATTGATTATCATTAGCACCATAATGGTAGTGTCGGCTAGAGGCAGGAGCTGAAAATCCTTAGTGTAAAATTACATAATCTTTTTATGCAACAACAATGGGAAATGAAGGCTTCATTCAGAATGAAAAGTGACTGTGTCGAGAAGTCTTTCATATTTCATCTTAATTTTGTAGTACTGGGACTGAGACACAAATTTTATTGTTGCATTTAATTGTTTTCGTACGAGTCACATGTTTTGAGTTTAAGTTAAACAGAGATGTGTGAGAGTATGGGGGTGCTGTCACTATACCTCCAATTGATGATGCACTCTGGCTACTTGGCCACCATGTTATCCCTTTGGCTGATTGGTTAGTGCACATGCCTTTCACCTGGGAGTCTGGGAATTGAATCCTGCCTTGCCCTTGCTGTGTACCTTGCCACATAAGCCAATAATAATTTAAAGGAATCTAAATTTTCAGTCTGTCTGGACTGGATGGGAAGGCTGTATCGCAATGAATAATCCCCGTACACTAGATTCCAACATATTTAGGAAATTATGCTAATTTTTAAGTATTTTTAGTACAGTATAATGTGAAAGAAAGAACTTAAAATATTCCAAAAATAATACAATTTCCAGAGTGTCCAACTATCCCTTAGTTTGCAATATCCATTAAACTGCACCGCATCCAAAGCATCTATTAAAAAGGATGCTTTGGATGCAGTGTAGTTGGACACAGAGGCTGGCAACCATTAGAGTTAGTTTAGTGTGCCATTCAGGAACTCCACTACTGCTTTATCCCTCCAATTTTCATTTCATGGATAACCGACAAGATCTTAACTGGTAGTACAAATGCTTTTTGCTGTTGACTGTCACCACAGTATCGTCCTGTAATTCTTGTGAAAGAACTACCATGAAGGCAGCTAGTGGTCTTTTGCCAAAATGAAAATTCCGTAGTCCTGCTGCAAAACACATTTCCATCATGCTGTAGATAAAACTTAAAATACATTGGAAGTAGTGGACTCTGCTGCCATCCACAGACCAGCGTAATAGTTGGTTGTTATGGAGATTGAATTCGGTTATTGAACTAACACTGGCGACCTGGGAGTATGTGGATTTCTCTGACGGGTCCCCCATGCTGCTTGATGATGCTGATTTTAGGAATGTTACCTATTTCGTAAAAAGAGGTTGAACTTACATTCCTAAGTGCAAATTAATGAATGAGAGAAAGTATTTCACTCTGTGTGCAGGCTGGGACTTATCCCAAATCTGCCAATGACAAACATTACCATTCTCTACTCGTAAAGATCCTTGTTTGACTGTCATTTATCCTTAGTGTGGGAGCTGTGAATCAGCTGGGTCATTTTAGAACCAAATTACAGTTCTGCCAGTAACAGGGCTAAACTACAATCCAACTTCTGACTAATCAAAACATTCAACAGTGAGGCTGTCTGGTGCATGATTAAGACAGGAAACTAAGCCGAGGGTAGGCTTTCAGAGAAGTGAAGCCCTCAAAGTCTCTGAGCTTAGGTCGAAGCTCTAGATCCATCCCTGATTACTTCTAGAACCTCGGGGGAACCTCACCACTGTTCTCATGCATCATTTCTAAAGCCAGTTTCCACATTTCTAGCAAATTTCCACTTTTCCATTTTTTTGCTGAACAATGAAAAACCTAAACGACTGCTTTAAAGTTGTTCATATTTATTTACCTGAATCCAAACTTGTTTTACAATTACAAAAACCTTAGATGTAAACAGAACACATTGGAATGCTCCTACTGGTGGGATTTAATTCTTTGGTGCAAACACACAATTATGTATTTTATTCAGCCACAGAGCCCTGGGAGGTCCAGGACAAAGGAAATCCTATTCATCCTGACAGCTTAGTGGAAGGAGTGTGGCTGTCTGGACCAATGCAGGTCATTAGCCAGCTGAAATACTTCCAGCATAATTTATTTCTGAAGTGATTATGACTGTGCTATGGGCTAATTATAAACTATGCCTATAATTCTAGAGAGACTTTGTGAAGAGCTTTACCTTCCTCTGATAAAGTCTTAACTCCTTGACGACTGCTTTGTCTTGTATTTGTCAGCAGACCTCACCTTGACTGCATGGAAATTTAAACAGTACATTTGGATGTTTACTGAATGAACAGCAGGTATATGTTTGTTTGTTTTATTTAGTAGTGCCGAATGAATGAGAAAAGAGGAAGGAAAAGTCTGTGCATTATCAAAACCAAACAATTGTTGCTCCAGACCAAGTGAAAAGCTGTCAAACCAGATGTCAAAAATATTCCACCCTACAAGATCAGAAATTGATGTTTTACATGCTGCTATTTTTTTCCCCTCAGTCATATAACCTTTTCCACGTTACATATCTGCTTGTGCTGATTCAATTTTTCTCTATTTGTCCTCCATGTTTTGCACCCCACCCCCTGTCCTTCAGTTATCCGTCCTTTAAAAGTCATCGTAGGTTAGCTGGAATGTCACTTCGCTCAAGTTTGCCCTCTGGGGCAACTGGTGTTATTTTAAGGGGTCATGTACATTTATCCAAGCAATGAATAAGAAAGCGCCCTGAGGCTAGAGCAAACAGGAGCCCAAGATGGGGGGTGAGCAGAAAATATAAAAAGTATTTGGTATGGCAAAGTGGGCTTCAAAGAGGGAAATCTTCTGTAAAAGGTAAAAGTTTAAAGATAGTTTGGCTCTGTAGACCTTGGACTCTTGACCATCCACACAAAAGACTAAGCTAACTTTGATTTTCAATGAGGAGATTGTTTTTAACACTGGTAGACAGTGAAATGCTATTGAAACTCTTTTTACATAGTTAGACGAACTCATTTAGCCCTGCTTAAATTATATCAATTTAAAAAGAATGTTATGTAAAAATATAAAAACATTTTAATGAAGTCGAGCAGTATTTCTATACTGCATACAGGAAAAAAAGAGAGCAAAAAGAAGTTAATACGACCATTAGCTGCTGCCTGGGATGCTTGTAGCGGCTGCAGTGCTCATTAAGCAGTGATATAAAGCGCAATCTCATAATGACTAAAGATCTGTTGTCTGGTAAGCACTAACAAAACGATTGATTCGTAAGCAGTGGAAGAGAGGAGGCCAAGAGGAGATGGAGAAAATTATAATGAGTGTGTGAGACGGGGAGGGAGGGAAGGAGTGAGGCATTTAGTTGGCAGACAGTTTCCTGATTCAGCCAGGCTGGAGAGCAGGGGTAGCTGTCTTCTTCCATGTACCTCATCTATCACTGCCTATTTCTAGAAGACTCACCCGTTTCCCCACCACCACACACACAGATGGAGGAGTGTGAGAATTCAATCTTTCCTTGCCTCACAGTCATCTGCAGAAATGCATTTGTTCACCCTTTGCGGCAGGGCCACAAAACCTGCCAATAATCGTCCAACGGGGCTGGGGAGAATAACTGCAGGTAACCAAGCTTTCTACATGTGATCTTTTTCCAATCTGTAATGTTGCAAGGCTAGATTAGGGACAAGTGGAAGCAGGCTTGGAGAAGTAGCTGTGCTATTTGACGGCCAGGACCCTTTGGCACCTGTGTCAAACACACATTCTGTAAAGTGTTCAGAGAGTTTAGAGACACATTCATCACGAGAACATAACTTTTTGGTTTGTGTTTAAAAAAAACTCTACTTACTACTAAACGTATTCCTTTACAATTAATAAACAAACAGTAAGAGAGATTTATGTCAACAAATAAACTATTATCTGATTAAACAATAACATGCAAATACATGTTCATACACCATTTTATTTATTTTACACCTAATATTTACGTATCAAAAATGCTAATCAGTAGTTTAATACTGTGGTTTACATGTTGGACAGTCACATTGAATTCTGAAGTTAGACTTAGTGGATCCTCTTTTAACTAACAATTGTTGGGGGCAGTAATCCTGTACATCTGAATTCAAATTTGAATTCAAATTTAGCAAGTTTCCTAACTTGCTAACAAACTAGTAGCCTGTATTGTTAGCTTTCCAGATAGCTCTCTAAAAAAAGCTGAATAACTATCTAAAAAGGCAGACTTTACAGCAGACCCATTCCTTTTTCTCGTTGATATGAAGCTACTTAGGTTTTAATTTTGAATTATTTTGCTTGTGGACATTGTTGTTTTTATTTTCCACTTCAAAAATATCTTTGTAAAATCTCTGTTTTTCAATTGGTCTGTAAAAAGAGAATAATAAGAATAGTATTGCAATAGTGTGAAGGTGAATTAAAACATAAGTTTGCATGTTAAATAAAATGGCATGAGAAACTTACATTATGGCAAGAACCGAGATTATAAAAATATATTATTTCAATATTGCTAAGACCATATATCATACTGTTTAAATCTATAGTTTAAAGTTTTAAGGCTGTATGGTGGACATTGTGGATCAGACCCTTTTACTTGTCTCTCATTTAAAAAAAATAAAAATGGGCTATTTCCAGTCACAGAAGAACATTGAGTGAAGACTGAAGGAATGGCTGTTAAGCAGTCAACTGCAGGCTGGTTATTCAAACAGATGGCCTTGTTATCTCTCTCTTGTAAAGTCTAGGAAGGTATATTATTATCAATAAAATATTATTTTAACAATAGCATAAACAATTGTTGATCTTCTGTTTTTAATAAAGGCAATTTTTTATCTTAAAAAATGTATCTTTTAAATACTATGATGCAATGAAACTACAGCAATTTTATTGGAGGGCATCAAACAGTAAGAGGTTGATTTTGGCACTTGCCTACCTGCATTGATAGGCTATCATTTTGCATCTTATTTTGCTAATTACATATCTCTTCTGAAATTTCAAATCATACTGTTTTAAAACTGTTACAGTTTTAACATTGTTTCAAGATTTTAACAAATCTTTAGATCCTGAATGCCAATTTGTCTTAAACACTGTCCAGGCATTGCATATTACAGCCATGGCTCATTGTATGAAAAACCATTTCAGCAGACAATTTAGCTGTCTCCTTTTTGAGAATACAGGCTCGTCATTTCTCTGACAGGCCTAAACTCCTTCAACGCGCAGCGTCTCCCAAAATAAAGACGACCTTTTCGGCGGAACTGTCTGCGTGGGGTCAGAACAAGAGGACAATGATCACAAGCTGGATGTGAACCTTTCAAACATAACTATCTCCCCTCTGATGAATGCCAAGGCAAGTTTGCACACTTCCATGCTCTTTCCTTTTCTGTTGGTCGCCACTCTTTTCTGGTCATTTGCATAATCCCTGTGACACTCCGATTAATAACTCCGGTGTTATTTGCATATCCGTGCCTGAAATTGAGGACAGCCGTTCATGTAGTAAACACAATCAACCAAGATACAAGCAACTGAATGTGGGTATGACTGGACAAGAGATGGGAGACGTTAAACAAATGTGGAATATTCTTACAGTAAACAGTACATTTTTGCATACACACTTTCTAACCCTCCTTCTCATTTTCTTTTTACAACCCTTGCACCTGTGAAATAAATAGGAGCAAAGAGAAAGAGGTCCAGCAGTTCTAGTAAAAGAAAAGCCAGCTCTGATTAAACCATTCCTTGCACAGCAAAGGCAGAAGAGGTGTTAAAGTCTTGTATTTGCTTCAAGAGTGCCCCCTAGAGGAGAACATAAAATGAGCTTTTCTTTTTTCCTCCTGATTTCCAATCAGATCATTGAACTCTAGAGGTAATATCAACAAATTAAACACCCATTACCATTTTTGCTCCCTAGCAAAGAAAGGAAAAAGCTGTTAATTCAACATTTTAACAATTTCATAATTTTATTTTCTTGTAATGTGTTATCTAGGCTAATGAATTGTCAAAAACAGACCTTTAAACTGAATATGAATGTTGATCTTAGAATACAACATGCATAATACAACATGTATAATCAGTTATTTTTAAGCATTTTGACACATTTCTGGATAATGTCTAACTGATTTTTTTATAGGTTTTGAACTACATAAGACTGGTACTTAATAAATCGATAATTTATACATGTGTAATTACTATGTAGACATGCATTTCAGGTTTTTGCTCAAGTACACACAAACACACTTGCACAAAAACAAAATCCATGCCCGTCCCCAGGAGAGTGCAGCCTGGAAATGACAAGTCTGCAATGAGGTAATGACATTTCCACCCCCCGCGTAATGTGGCCGAAGGCATCGCTGTCTCTCTGAAGACGAGAAGGAGTTATCTGGCCGGCTCCAGTGACAAGCCCCGCTCTAATCGGCAGGTACAGCTTTCACTGCGGCTCAGGACCCAACCGCAGAGTAGCGGCTGAATAATTGAACAGGTGCAACGTGTTGAGGCAGTGTGGCTGTGAGGGTGGGGTTGTAAGACCAAAAAAATGTCTGCAGTGTTTCCTTCTTGGGTTAGAAATTCTACTGTGTCTTTTAAGTCTGGGGGGAAATTTAAAAGTAACTTGCGGGGCTATTTTAGTTCCAGAAACATGCTCTTTTCCTACTGATTACTTTACTCCTTTTATTTCAGCCAAGAACCCCATTTGTAATTCTAACCACCTTTTTTAAAGAATTGTGTTTTTGTTCGTTTGCTAACCAGTGTCTCATCAGGTTGCCAGGACAACAAATTGGGATGTCATGCTGGTATTTCACCCTCATCTTGGCTCATACGAACAACTGTGTTCCAGTCATACCGATTCCTGATTTCACAGAAAAGATTACCAGTGGTAGGGAGTGACAGTGCACAGGTTTGAGCGCTGTGTGTGTGCGGCAGGTTGGCTGACCTTGGGAGACTGTCCCTGAGCAAAGAGAGAACAGAGTGAGAGATGGAAACAGTTGAATCAGGTAAGCAGTCTCTCAGCCACACATGGCGAGTGCCACAGCAGCAGTCAGCTGAAACCGACGAGGCCCCTCTGTGAAAGCAAAGCGTTGCCCTCTGACACACAAAGCATTCACTCGAGGGTAGACCCAGGGTCTGCGTGTGGCGGGAATTAGTTAACGGGTTTGAAGATGAAGGGCCAGGAGACTGGCGGAAGAAAAGGCAAACAAAGATTGGACTGAAATAATAAGGAGGTTGAAAACAGCTTAACACACAAAGAACAAAAAAATTGAGCAAAAGTGCTTTTTGTGCAGGTAATACATTCTAAGGTAGAATTCAGATCTTTGAGTTAAGCTAATGAAATATGGGAGCAAAAACAAAAGGGTTGCATTTACATTTCTGATCAGTGCAGTTGTGGTTCTGCCTGCATGGTTAGGGTCGTCAACCTCGAAGGTGAACCTTTTCTACAGCCTCAAGCCTTGTGAAGCCTCTAACAGGTTTCCATAATATTTAGCATCATCACTGCATGATCCTGTCACCACCAAGTTTCAACTTGTTTCCCGTCACTCGTACCATTCTACTTGTCAAGAAGTACAATTTTAGTCTCATCTGAGAAACACAGCTTCTTAAGAGGTTTGCTGGTTCTTCCTACAAAACTTGATGCGAGCTTTGAATAGGGTTTCTTTATATGTCTAAGGCACTGTGTCAATGGTCACCATTAGCAGCTCTTCTCTCAACTGAACAGCATATCTATATATTGAACATACATATTGACAAAATGTATATTGATTTTAATGGGACACAGATCACCTGTATTTTGCAACTTGTTGCACTGGACTTTATTCAAAGGAGTCTAAGTAAAGGAGGTCCATGTTGCATTTTTCGGGGTTGGGGGGTTGGGGGGGTGTTGTATTTTAATTTATATTTGCTCCTTTGTGTTTATCTGTAAGTTGTGATAAAGTCACAAAATGGGAATAAAAATGTACATTTGCATGAAGATTTTTGCAAGGTACTTTATTGTTGCTTTGGTACACGTCAAAATAACTTTTTATTGCCTCATTTTAGAAAAGCCTTTGCCATGCTACTCCATACTCAATTTTGATTTTCAATTGATGCCTTAAATTCACAGAACACTTGCATTTGAAGAGATTGAATTTCAAACAACTTGACTATTGTTCTTTGGTGCTTCGAATGAAGGATGTCTCTTGCATTAAACTTTATTTAGGGGCATCAGAATAAAGGAGGCTTAGTTATTGGATTTCCATTGGGAAAAAATATTGAAATCATGCATTCTCTCATTACTGTTTTGCTGCTTTGCTGGTGAGTTTTTTCCCCATCCACTTCACAGTTGCAGTATGATGGTCTATCCCATATAATGAAATATGTTCAAGTTTGTGGTTGTAATCTGATAAACTTTAAAATAAGACTGAAACTCAGTATTGCTAAATGTCTTTCTTGCATGTTTTAGATCACCATTTTGGATTAAAATACAGATAGAAATATTCCCAATGCAAAGCTGCATATTATTAATTTGAGTATTTTCATGTCAATGTCCCTTTGAACATCATCAGCACCTCATTACTGCCTATTTCTTTCATTAACGTTGCTATGCTGGTGATCTTCAAAGCAGTGTGCAATTCGCTCTAAAAGCCCCAAACAGCAGGAGTAGGGAGTGCCTTCGAGGATCTTAATGATAACATTTTCCCCTTGGGGGGACTCCTTAGAACCATCTTACAGTCTGCCTAGGATGATAAATGCTCAGACTAAGCCCTTTCCTCCCACTTACCACATACGGTCAGTGCTTAAAAATAACCATTAAAATGCTAAGGATGGGTTAGGTGCTGTAGGAGAAGATAGCAGGTGAAAAAAATGGCAATACAGAAAAGTTCAGCATAGTTGTTATAATCTTCTCTCATTAAACTGACAAAATGTAATTGTCTCCAAAAACAGACAAAAAGGGTATGAATTGTATAACAAGGTTAGACAACTCTATATATTTACCTTTATTATCTTATTCTAGAGGATGAAACCAAATTTGTGTGTAAGGAATACAAAGGGTTTTATGGAGTTAGAATAAGATTTACAAAAAAAACAGTATTCACACATTTCCTCTGTAGCTCCTTGATAAATAAATAAAACTGCTTCAAATTCTTCTTCGTCTTCTTTCCCTTCTAAAAGTTTGACTGCGCCAATCAATCAGATTGGCTATAATGGCAGAATGATGTGTGTTTTCTCCCAAAGAATGCCCATCAAAGGAAGCATTGAGGCTGAGACCCCCTCTGGACCCACAAAGGTGTCAGGGTAAGCAGAGGTTGTCAGAGGCCTGTCACTGCTGGGTGGGTTGAAAGCATGAAAAATACCCTCTCAGGGGACTGAAGGAGGACGCATGCTGAAGAGACGCTGAGTGTGTCGCTAGGTGCGACAGTGTGCATTTGTGTGGCCCCTTTTACTCACTTTAGCCTGTTGCATCAACCCTTGTCAATCCTCCTGATGATAGGTCTCCATCCTGGCAGCGGAGCCTTTTCCCCTTCTAGTGTGATGGCTATATTATTCAGCCTGACAAGCACTGCTTCAAGGAGATCAAAATGTTTGCCTAATAATTGAATGCTGACAGTTTAAGTTCGATTACACTCAAAGCTATATGGAGACCAGGGTAGAGCTTGCTAGCACTATTACAGGGTGGGAGTTCTATCAAAAAGTCATTTTGGCACATCTGGGTTTCTGATTTTATGTGACTTATTTATGACAGGAGCGAACATTTAGCACCCGTGACACCTATATGCCTTTAAGACTTTAACCACCTCCCGAAACTTCTAACTTTTCTTAAAATTTACAAAGCTTTTTGAAGGGGAATTGACATCTTCTATAGCTTTGAAAAGCCCAATATATTTTGTATAAGACTCCTAGTCCAGAGTAGATGAATCCTTGGCCAAACACTCTTATTGACCATCAGATTCAACTGATAGTTTTATGGCTGAGGACAAAAATTAACATCTTTTTTTTTTCTTTTTACCAAGTAATGCATTTGAATGAACATAATGAAGGAGGATTGTTGATGCAGTGTTGCCTGAGAGATGTGAGGTCGTGGTTGTTCAGTTTACGCTTGCACCCTTGCCGGTTGAAATTCCTCGAAATTCATTATGTATGATAATTATGTTATACACTGAAGGTGAACTATTCAAATATCTTCTTATCTTTCTTTGAGGAACACTGTTTTTAAACATTTAAATAATTTTCTCACATATTTTTGGGCAAACTGGCAATCTCGGCCCATCTTTGCTGATATAGGTCTAGACCTTTCTTGGATACTGCTTTTATACCTCATAACAATTATAATCACCTGGTAACATCACGTGTTTCAAAATACGTCATTATTGAACTAATTTACCTGATTACTAGTCCTGTCCCAACCTTTTTTTGGATTGTGTTGCAGGTCTGGATGAAAGAAAAGGATGTATATTTACAAACAGAATCAAGTTACCAGATAAAACATGAAATATTTTGTGTTCATATTGTCTGCAATGAAATACAAGTCAAAGTAAATTTAGAAATCACTTCTTTCATTTTTGTAATTTGTGTTTTCCATATTGTCCCAACTTTTTGTGATTTGGGTTTTTATTTAAAGGCACAGTGTGTAATTTTCGGCCAGCAGGGGTCAGTGCATACATAAATTATCACAAGCATTCGGTATCTGTGTCTTCGAGTAAGAAACTCAACAACGGAGGTCCAACTCGTGCTATTTTCAAAGGCTCAATTCCCTGAGAATTATCTATTTGCAGCAACATGACGAGCACATCAGTCTCTCTTTCATCGCTTAGAAGTAGCGAAGAGGTAAAAATGTATTTATGGCGAAACTTTGTTTTCATTTTGAGGGGAAATCAATGTTTTAATAGCGGGTGTGTTCCGTGCGCTTTGTCCGTGCGGGCTCTTGTAGAAGTAAAGACGTCATCTAATATGTCTTTGCCCTGAAAATCCGTGCCTATGTATTTTAAAACTGATTTTTAAAGTCATATTTTACAATATCGACAATATTTTGCAATTGATGTGCTTTACGTAATTATTATTACATAATATTTTAATAGCTATTTTCAAAGATGTACTGCAAAAACTACACACTGTCACTTTAAAGGGATATTTCACCACTAAGTAAAAAAATATATATAATCTGTTGCCTTAATCCCCAGAGTTAAATGAGCATGCTAGTAGTTCCCATTCACTTACATATATTTGTTTATGCTAAGATAAAGCTAAAGCAAGAAGCTGCTGGTAGAACATGGGGATTACTGGACTGGTTTCAAAATGCTTTTTTTCTCAGCTTTCTAACTGGGGAATATGGCAACCGACATTTTTTTACTTCTGTTTGAAATATCCTTTTAAGCTATGAAGACAGTTGGAATATTTTTTTTTCTCTACCTTGAATCTTGTCGTTTAAAAAAAGGAATATTTTTTAGTATTTTTAGCAGCAGTTGTCTGTTTGTAGAGTACCTCAGTCATGCTTGTAGACATAAACTGTAAAAGTTAATTCAGTTCATTTTCTTCCCAATGTTACTGTTACTTACTACTGCTGTCAGATGCATGGACAAGCCCAAAAGCAAACTTTACAAGCAATCTGCAACACGGCACTGATGTCTGTAGTAAAGATCCCAGCTGTTACAACTAGTTTTATTTTCTTTAGCATTTGAAAGGCTGTGATTACTGGTCAAGTTTGTACACTGTAAAAATTCACATCAGCTAAGTCAGAAGGGTCTACTCTGTAACTGAAGGATTAGTGTGATAAAAATAAAAATTCCCAAATATAGATGCAGAATATAACCTTAAACAATATGTCAGCAATCAAACTTAAGAAAAAACTTTTTAATGATAAAGATATGTTTTTGGATCAGTGTGATAGGTCAAGAAGCATATTGAATGTTTCTTACAACTAAAAACAGGTTCAACATCAAAACGTAAAAAAAAAAAAATTAAATAACCATTCTAACACTGGATTGTTTGATTATGCAAAAACAAAAAACTTATGATCACACTTTTTCTACTCTAAAAAAAATTTTTTTGTTTAAATTATTATTCACCAAGTTTGGGAAAACGGCACATAACTTGAAGAACTTAGGTTCCCTGGATCAGCATAAAATATCACGTTCCCTCATACTTCCCTGATACCCTTTAAAAAACGATTTATTGAAATATTGGATATTATAAAACTACCAACAGTTTCAAAAATATATTAAAAAATGTACTAAACTAACCAAATTACAAAGTAAATTTATGCAAATGATATGAAAAACAAGAAGATTAAAAATGACGACATCTAATTAATACAGCCAAACAGTTTCGGTTACATTTTAGAGCAGCTCCTGAGAGATGCTATTGGGACAACAGGGTACGTTGTTTTAGGTGGAGAGCTGTACCACTGCCAGGTTTTCCTCAATCTCACTTGATGGTCGTCAAGGCTGGAAAACAGCACGATATATGAGTTTACAGTTTTCTAAAGCACCACGGTATGTAGCTCCCTCTGCACTTAACTTAATTACTCTCCTGCAGAACATAAGCAGAATGTAAACAGGACTGGAACTGGAAAAAAAAATCCATGAAAGTGCAAATCTGCTGCCTGTAGCATTTGACCAGTCCAAAATGCAGCACAGCATATGAGATGCCACAATACACTTGTACTGTGATGAGTCCCATAATCAGACGGGAGTTCCCCAACAGCCAACACACCCAAGCACTGGATTATCTAAACATCAAAACAACTCTAAACTGAGTCAAATCTTTTTTTTCTTAAAATTTGTGTAATCTTCTCACAACATTTCTAAAAAGAAAACAATGCTGAGCTCTTTCAAGTGGTTTTATTGTTATACAATCCATCCATCCATCCATACTTGAAAAACAAAACTATAAATGTATATATATATATATAAAAACCTTTGAAAACAAAAATCCTCCTCTGTAAGTCAAGGATCTTATCTGTTCAGTGCTTTCAAGGTTTGATAAAAGACCACTGGAATGTAATATGATTTTCAGGGGCCACATGGGGGATCCGCTTGGCTCCAGTTAGAATTCATTTAGTCAGATATCCTCAATGGTTTATATCCAGTTTTCAAAAAGGCATATATTTCTGACAGACTATTTCTGTACACATCAGAAACTGGCCTACTGCAGTGAGAACCACACTGAGAGGTATGGGCCTGAAAGCCCCACCTCTGCATAGCTTTTTTTCTTTTTACCCACACTGGAACTAACATGCCAAATGGATAAATACAGTATTCTACTAATAATTAGCAAAAGTGATAACTGGTCTGAGTGTGTTGTTCTAGTTACAAACCTCACATATCTTTCCCTATTGTTCTCTCTATGACCAGTCCAAATACAGACTACTCACAGTACAAGCTGCAAGTAGTGAGTATAATGATTAATGCTTCAACATTGTACATGATGTGGAAGGATAGAAAACAGTAAGACAGAATTAGGCTAATTAGCCTATTTTTTATATATAACTACTAAAAAAATCATATACTGCTAACTAGTATGCTTGGAGAAGGTATCACTGCTGCTGCAGCAACATAATGCAGCACTGACTTGTTGCAGCTTTGAAGCTAAAACATGATCTGACTCTAAATTTAGAGGATGTTGAAAAAGAGTAACAATAAAGTTGCAGCTAAAAGCCATCTCCCATTTACAAGATTTAATACTGTCACTTGCAACTGTAGGATTTTATCTTTTGAGGTGTGCTATATTGAGTAGGCCTATTCACATGCCTAAAAATCTTTTTATTCATCTTGTCACATCCACTAGCTTTTGTATTTCATTGAGAAATTATGTGATAGAGAAACACAATGTTGCACAAAAATAGGGAGAGTTAGAACCTAAACTTCAGTTTTCAAGCCATAGCCATGATTTCATAAAAAATATCCTTTGATTAAAATGATTCATGAATTCCCCTGTAATCAGCTCCATCCATTTTCCCATCGACTCCTACAAACTTTATTGCCCCTCAAGAGTAAAAGTGTGCCTACAAAATGTTATATTCAAATTGATGTGCAGTGTTTTCTACCAAAGTTTCTTTGTCTTATCTGACCAGATTACCTTCTTCCATATGTTCGACATGACCCCCACAAGGCAAACAGAACTTCTAACCACTTGAATTAAACAATGGCTTTGTTCTTTCCACTCCTCTATGAAATGGAGCTCCTGCAGGGTTACCTGTTGGCTGCTTGTTTGATGTATGCTCAATTTGTCTGACTACATCTTGGGCCATACTTGTTTCATTTCCAGTTAATAGACTTAACAGAATGCTTTGAAATATAATAATATGTTTGGGATATTCTTTTTCAATAGTTTTGCAGTTGCACCTCTTGAAAATGTGCCCAATTTGCAAGCTCCCAGGCCGTAAGTAGTGTGTTACTTTTCACCCAGTATATTAAGCATTGTCCTATAAAACACGCCATGACAATGAATATACTACATTGGCTAAAAGCTAATATCTGTGACCACATCCACCCAGAGATGTTGTTTTAACCATCTAAAATGTAACCTATGCTTCAAACCACAAATTATAATATCAGCAGCTGAATCCACCAGTGAGCTCTCCCTGCTCATCAGCGGTGTGTGTGTTTGGGGGGGGGGATTGTTCCAAACAGACTATTAGCTCAAATCAGACGAGACAACTCGCTGGACTTAAGCATACTGCTAAGCGGACGATAATAGATTATCAAGGAGTAACTCATAGCAAAGAGGGAGACAGTGGCACCAAATACCTGTCTGCCTGCAGTGTGTGGCATCCTGAAGACTGTAACTTCAGTAGCTGCGGTGGTGAAGTCCTGCTGCGGCCACTAGCACGTCGGCGTCCGATCTTGTTTGGCAATGCTGCCTAAACTGGGTGGTAAACTCTGTCTAAGCATTTTTGTCTCATGTTACTGATTTTAGTAACCTGAGCCAGTGTAAGAATAGTGTTGCAGTTAGCCAATCAGAGGAGAGAAACTCGCATGACATTAATCTGACTGAGCAAGCCCCCCACATCTTGGTGAGTCTCTACGCCCACTCCCACACTGAAGTGGCATAAAATGAAGCACTAGAATACCACACTGCACTGTACTAATCTATTTACATAGCCACTGACTGGACTAGTAAAGTCCAGTCAGTGGCTATGTGAAAACACAACTATCATATGAAGATAGGAGCATGTGGATGACATAATGAATAAAATATGCTGCAAACTGAGGTGAACTAAAAAAAAAACATTTTTAAACAAATAATTAGCATGAGATCAGAAAACATTTTGGAAGCTATAGATTAATTTCACTTAATTTGACTGCAAATTTTAATGGTGACAGCGTCTCATGTTGAGTTCTGATTTAAAGTCTGTTGAAAGCTTGGAGTTCACGTTCAATTTATTTATATAGCAGATTTAATTACAACAACCTTGACCAAAGGGCTGTACATAGTTTATAAATGACAACATATAGAAGTGCATTAAAGCTTACACAGAATAAATACTTCTGCAAGAAGCTCTGGGTTCCATCTCTGTTTAAATGTGTAAACAGCATAGGCATTCAGAAAACTACCAAAAAGAAGATATTTTTCCTTTCTCTTTACTGTCTGATCCAGCATGCACTGAATCAAAACCGGTTCATAAAAATGGAGAATGAAGAGAAGAGAATGGAAATGTTTACCTCTCAGAATATTTTTAGTAAATCGCAATTTCCCTTTGAGAGGCTGGACGGACTGGTGTGTTATTCAGCCAAACATGACTCCACTTGCCCCATCCTAAACTTAAATGTCTGACAGCTGGCTGACAGAAAGACTTCACCAAAGTGTGTGCTTTATCTTCCCCAAATAACACAGGGCCAAAGAATGGCAAGAGACAGCTTGAGGGGTCCCTGGCGTCCATGTGCAACTAATCCCCCGTCTGCAAAACTGCCCCCTTTTGCCTGGGTTCAGGTCCCAAAATAATAGAAGATGCTTAGTGTTTGGGTTTGCATAAAAGCTCAAAGGAAATGCATCCACATGAGACCTTTCAGTAAAGTATTAATCAGTGACCTGACTACCATTAATGGTCATTAGCAGAAAATTTCCAGATCTGCGCAAAGCTAATTAGTGAGTGTTGCCGGGCTGTCTATCAAAACTGAGACAATAGAGCTGAATTACAAAGAGCTGCCAAGGGAGTGAGGGAATATATAGACGGGATTAATGTAAACAAGTGAGAAATTGTAGATGAGGTTTCAGCCTGCTGGGGTTGACTATTCTCATGGAGTGAAGAAAAAAAAAAAGAATTATGCAGGGATAACCTATGTTGTTCCACTGCATATTGTGTTACTGAGTACTCACGTGTAGAGGCCTGTTGACTGCTGAGATGAACCACCACAGACTCTTTCTGCAAGGTCACTTTTTATGACCCTTCTTGGTAATTACTCTTGATACATGGATTAATTCCTAATTCAACACATAGGCTAGGATGACTCTTTTGTTATTAACTTTGCAACAGAAGAGGAAACCCTCCAGGATTAGTTCAACTCACTGATTACTTTGTAGTCTTTGAGCAGACTGCAGAATGGGCCGGTCGGTTTGCTCAGCACATTGATTTTCTTGCCAATATTGAGGTTGGGGCTCTTAAGACTTATCACCCGGCTCTCTGGGCTGTACTCTCTGTAAATCTTATTAGAGATGGAAGATGATATTCCTTCCCTGCACAACAGTGAGATGAGCACAATGTTAAAGGAAGACATAACTTGTTATGATACTGAGAAGATGATAATCTTCTCAGCATCAGTACAAGTTATGTCTTCCATGTCTAACTCACCCTTGCTGTTAACTTGTACACATGCAAAACTAAATAGCTTAGCAATACTGACAAAAAGACAAAAGACTGCAGTCGTTTTAAAGAAAGTAATAGTTAGATCCACTAGAAAGCAAAACACTGAACCAGTGACTAAATTAGAGGCATCTTACTTGGTCCAACAGAAAAAAAGGACTGGGCTTTTGCTCAGTGGTCCAAAGTTGACTTATAAGATGAGAGTACCATTTGCATTTTATTTACAAATCAAAATCCCAGAGCCAGGAAAAAGATTGAAGGGGGTGCCTGGGGTCCAGTTTGAATAGGTGATGATTTGTTGAGCCATGTCCTCTGTGACTACTTCCAACCTCCCTGTGCTGACAAGCCTCAATGAGATGCTGTTCTATTTTCAAGGAGGGTTTTCCGCCCACAATGCCAAAAAGCACCAAAACCTGTTTTAATGACCATGGTATCATAGTGCTTGATTGGCAAACAATCTCACCAGACTTAAACCCTACAGGAAATCCAAATTGACCATTCTCAAGAAGATGATGAGAAACACCAAAACTAACAATGCAGATGAGTTGCAGGTTGGTATTAAAGCAATTTGAGGTTCATCACCACCATGACAGAGTTAAAGGTTATTCACCTCAATTCCACATTTCGTTAATGCTGGAGGAGCCCAGAAAAAGTATTGAGTGTGTTTATTGTATAGTAAAAAGTCACTTTTCACTCATCTCCAATTTGTTAAATTCTAATTTATTTCTAGTTAGTTTGCTTCACGTTGTGGCCCAAAAAAGTTTAAACAGTTATGAGTTTTTAGTGTGAAGCCACAAGGTTTATGCTTGCTCCATGTTTTATACCCACAAATTCTCTGCTACGACATACAACTGACCACACATAAACACACACACAAGCCATTTTCTCAACCTGGTCCCTGTTGGGTGTTAGCTAATGATAACAGCTCGTGGTAGATGGATTGCCAGGCGATGCCTCTCTTTGGAGGTGAAGGCCAGCTTAGCCATATTAAAAGGCACAACAGAATCGCCATACTACTGTTTGGCATGCCGCTTGGCCTCTTCACGTTAGTCACACAGAACCACCAGGGGAATACTTTCTAACACTACTGATCAGCAGTCCACTACCCCTGGCCCTGAGAAATCAACAGCCAGGATTTATAGATTTGCCTTAGATTGGCTGTCCTGCATTCGTACCCCCATAAATACTTTTACAGCTCTGGTAATGCTACTGTTGGGAATAAACAAGGTTACGGCGGACAAGATGAGGCGGAGATTTAGTTGGCAACTTGGACAGCATGGGGCAGGGAGATGAGAAACGAGTGGTGGTGTCAGAACAGCAAAGGGAGGGACCTGCATTGGGAATGAGCATTTTGTAGTTTTTTAATATACCTACATAATCTTTTCCAGGGCAAAAAAAAATAAAAATACATACAGTACCTTCGGAAAATGACGAGACTCCATACGACCTCAGGTGTGAACCAGTTTTCAGTCACGCTGAATATTATTAATTCGATATTTCAGGCACACACCACATGAGATAAGCAAATTAATATACAATTAAAACAAATAAACACTTTGCTTTAAGCAAAGCTAATGACCTTGAGTGTAGTTTTTAAAGACATTACGGATCAATTATTCAGCTGCATTACTTTAGTTCAGCTTTTAATGCTACTCATTCAGACAACTCCATGAAATTTGCAAGATTTAAAAGCATAAAATATGCATGATCAAGCCATCACTCCCTCCATAATGAATAAGCAGGCATTAGAATTGACACAGTCACTTTCTGCAAGACTTGTACAACTGTCCACATGAGCAGACTTTAGAGTTGACTGAGCTGTGCATGTCATCCCCACTTTTTGCACCTTCAATGTCGGCAAAGGCAACATAGTTAAGTTGCTCCCAGAGGGGTGGGGGGAATTCAGTGGGTCGCATCAATTGTTAATAAGGGTTTAGTTCAGAAAGAGGTTAAAGAGGTGGGAAAGAATTGATGGCGTCAGAGAGCTCATAATGTTTTCTTGAATGTTTTCCATGCTTTGACAGATAATTTGTTCTGTACTTTTTCCTTTATTAATTTACTTCTCTTGAAGAAACTAGAGCTGAACATTCAGAAACAGCACTAGTGATACAAGAAGCCACCTTAGCAGCTGGTGAAAATGTTAAATTAAAATCTCACCAACAGTAATTCTGTCTCACATATTTTTGTTATTCAAGGTTTTTTTTTATCCGGGTTTCATGACACATTTACAGCATGAAGTGAGCGTCAATAGCCTTTAGCAAAAAATTCTCCTTCATGAGAAAGACATTTCCTCTTTATTCATTTAGAGCTGAACAGTGACCTTGTTCTCTATTTCATCATGTATGTTTATAATAATAGAATCCAAAGTGTCTGGAGGTTTTTAAACATTTACAGATATGTTTAGCTGCTCTTTAAGTAAATATAAACTATGATGGGTTGGCAGTCAGCTCAGGCAGTTGCCAGTAATACTCCCCACTGCCTCAACATAAAAACAATAAGTGGATTTGCCAATACTCACTTTATTGGGAGTGCATTTTAACACTAAGCCAGGAAATATACTTGCTTTTCAAACTCACGTTGATACCAGCAACAGGCTATGTCTTGGGCACATTCTTGCTTGCGCACTGCACGTACTACTGGACAGTTCCACTAGGGGGAAGAGTACAGTTCTCAGACTCAGGCCAGACTTCTAGGGTAGAAAGAAAACAAATATGGCAACCATAGAGGACATAACAAACTATCAGATTGCAACCGAAAGACAGCAGCAGTATAAGTGAAGGTATGTAAGATCATATTTACCACTGTTGTTGCATACTGCTGTTCCTACTTCTTTTGCCGCCATTGACTCCGTTTAACAAATACATCTCTTTGCTTTAGTAAAATACAAAAATGGTAATGCACAGTGACTTGAACAAGTAACTTTAATTTGATTATTGGTATGGCAAGAGCAACACGTTAGATTAGTAGTTACTGCAGAAGTGGTAATATTAGGAGTAACATGCAACTGACTAATGTGTTACCAGCATCATTGTAGCTAGGTTTTTTTTTTTTTACTCACGATGGCTGAAGGAGAACATGGGATAGATTTGGAGATCTATTTCCCACGCCATTTTCAAAACTGACTTTTCAAGAAACCCCGGACATACTGGACATACAGATGTGGACAAAATTGTTGGTACCCTTCATTAAATCAAAGAAAAACTCATAATGGTCACAGAAATAACTTTAATCTGACAAAAGTAATAATAAATAAAAATTATATAAATGTTGACCAATGAAAGTCAGACATTGCTTTTAATCCATGCTTCAACGGAATGATTTAAAAAAATCAATGCATGAAACATGTTAATCCAAGGTATGTCCACTAATCAGCATCCCAGGTGTCTACAATCATGTAATCACTCAGTGGGCCTATTTATAGGACTGCAGGTAGCCACTGTGTTGTTTGGTGACGTGGTGTGTACCACACTCAATATAAACCAGAGGAAGCAAAGGAAAGAGTTGTCTCAGGAGATGAGAAAGAAAATCATAGACAAGCATGTTAACTGTAAAGGCTATGAGACCATCTCCAAGCAGCTAGATGTTTCTGTGACTACAGCTGCACATGTCATTCAGTAATGTACGATCCATGGGACTGTAGCCAACCTCCCTGGACGTGGCTGCAGGAGGAAAATTGATGACAGATCAAAGAGACGGATAATCCAAATGGTAACATAAGAGCCTAGAAGACTTCAAAATAGATCAAGCTGAACTTTATGCCTCATTGAACATCATGTCATATACGAACATCCTTTGCTGTTTTAGCCAGAGGAGTCTACCTGGAGACGAACAAGGAGAGGACAAATTTCATTTAAAAAAAACAGACAGGAGGTATGCCAAACTAACATGCTGAATCCGAGCCACAAAGCTTCTGGAAATGTCCCAGTGAACAGATGAGACAAAAATCTTACTTTTTGCAAGGGCACATCAGCTCTATGTTCACAGACGTTGGAAAAATGAAGCATATCGATAGAAAAAGAAACACGGCCCTCCTGTGAAACATGGGGGAGGGGGAGGCCGCGGTTATGTTCTGGGGCTGATTTGCTGCATCTGACACGGGTGTCTTGAATCTGTAATCACTACTGAATCTGGCAGGTAAAAATTGATTATAAATCTCAAGACTATCAAGGGGATTCTAGAGAGAAATGTGCTGGCCAGTGTCAGAAAGCATGGTCTCAGTCGCAGGTCACGGGTCTTACAACAGGAAAATGACCCAAAACACACAGCTAAAAACACCCAAGGGCTAAGAGGAAAACACTGGCCTTCTATGAGCCCTGATCTCAATCCTATTGAGCATATTTGGAAGGAGCTGAAACGTGCTGTCTGGAAAAGGCGCCCTTCAAACTGGAAACAACTAGAACAGTTTGCTCATGAGGAGTGGGCCAAAATACCTGCTGAGAGGTGCAGAAGTCTCATTGACAATTACAGGAATCATTTGATTGCAGTGATTGCCTCAAAAGGTTGTGCAACCAAATATTAAGTAGTGGGTACCATCATTTTTGTCCAGGCCTGTTTCATGCATTTATTTTTTTAATAATTCCGTTGAAGCATGGATTAAACAATTACCAACAATTTTTTCCACATCTGTATAAACTATACAACAGAGCCATTGAAATCTTGATAAAAGAAGAAAGGATGGATTTTATTTTAAATAAGCAGGCGATCTATAGAAGATCCATGTTGGTGAATGCAAGCATTTTATTTATATTTTTAATATGTTTCTTACCTTGCATCTATCTGCCACAATACCGTTTGCTGTGATTCACGACTGGCAAATTACTTTGTTTACCAGAACTAAACATAAAATCAACAATGAAATTCTGGCAGCATTCAGATAGACATTCAGGTTTTAACAAGTATTGTTCCGACATCGTCCCTTTCCATCCAGATTATCAGAACAGCTTACTTTAATGATCAAGCCACATTCTACACATAAGTTTGTGTTTTGTGGTATTACTGTTCCAAGGCTGTGGGAACTAGGGGTCCTCTAATAAAAATAAAAAAGCTAAAATTCAGTGCTATTGTCAGATCGCAGAAACAGTCCCTGAAACAGATGGAACAAAACTTGAAGCCAATGAGAAAAATGACAAGATAGAAGCTAACAGAATGGACTGATCTTATATAGCGCTTTTCTAATCATCAGAACTAAACATAAAATCAACAATGAAATTCTGGCAGCATTCAGATAGACATTCAGGTTTTAACAAGTATTGTTCCGACATCGTCCCTTTCCATCCTGATTATCAGAACAGCTTACTTTAATGATCAAGCCACATTCTACACATAAGTTTGTGTTTTGTGGTATTACTGTTCCAAGGCTGTGGGAACTAGGGGTCCTCTAATAAAAATAAAAAAGCTAAAATTCAGTGCTATTGTCAGATCGCAGAAACAGTCCCTGAAACAGATGGAACAAAACTTGAAGCCGATGAGAAAAATGACAAGATAGAAGCTAACAGAATGGACTGATCTTATATAGCGCTTTTCTAGTCATACTGACCACTCAAAGCGCTTTACATTGAAGCTACATTAACACGCCGATAGCCAACATGGCTCGGTAGGACGATGTAGAATTTTTGGTGTTAAGGGGCACATCGACATGTGACTGGAGGAAGCTGTAATCAAACCTAAAACCCTCCGATTGCAAGCCAACTACTCTACCACTGAGCCACAGTCGTCCCAGAATAGAGAGGGTCTTGGCTGCAGCCTGTAGTACAAGGAGTGCTCAGATATTGGGCAGGGTTGGAAGTCGAACTCTGTCCTCAAAGCAATTTGATTGGATCATCCTTTTCCTTTCCTCCAACTGTCCCTTTCAGTGGCGCTACCTGCTAATATTGGGAGAATAATTATGTATCTGAGCAAGCATAGGTAATATAAACCTAATGTGAAATGGATGTCCTGTGTTGCTGAACAGGAGGTAATCCAATTCCTTAATATTTTATTCAAAGTTTTTTATTTTTTAAGATGTTTCATGATCATCACTAATAATTATATCATAAACTCAAATTAAATTTGCCAAGGAGGTTATGTTTTCACCAATGTTTATCAGTTTGTCTCTATGCATGAATCAATGATTGGATTTTATTGATACCACAGTGGGGGGATTCACATGTTAAGGCAGCACACACATAAAAGAATGAGAATAATTTGCAAAAAACAAAGACAGTAAGCTATAAGCCATTGTCAGATAGACAATCCGGACAATTCCATCTGGTGTTTAAACAGAGTTGTTTCTTCAAATACACCACTTTTTACTGGAACATTTCCTTTCGGCTGCTTTCAGGCTGCAAGAAATGTTCCGGAGGATCCTAATGAATCCTCTGGGTGGGTGTAGTAGGGGGATACGAGGTAAAAAGTGTGGCAAACGTACATGTAATTTCCCCCAACAAAGTATTTTTTGCAAAAGGGGAAACAAAACAGTTAACTTTAGTTAACTCTGTGCCACCACATTCAACATACATTTATTAGAGGAAATTTATTGAAAATTAGGACAAGGTATTCACTGGCATCAAAATTAGGAGCTTGTTGTGCTGACATTTTCTTATTTAATGGTGTACTCTAAACATGATAACATGTTCTAATTCAGTAATAACCCGCTGAATAAAAGTCAGAACCTGTTAAGGGAAAATCTGCCAATTACCTAGTTGGCTAGGCCCATTGTCTAATTCAGTTCTGGGAATTTATCAGGTTTGTTGAGCTGTTTTATCAAATACTGTATCTCCATGTTGTTGTTTTGCATAATAAAGCCTGTCTTTAATTGAATCTGAGTGCACTCTGCTATGAGAGAATGCACTAGTATGGCTATTGCCAGAGTCCTTTTTAAAAAAAATCTGGTGTTTAATTGGTCAAATTAGAAAGTCACATTCCTTAAAATCTTAATTTCCCAAAAGAAGCTCTCATGGGTTGAGAAATACATAATGGTGTCTTTAGGGGTCTCATGAGAAGGATTAACACCTGAGACATGTCAATGTCTCCAGTTTAGTAAATATGTCACTCAGTTTTGACAAAAATAAGCAATATGAAGTCAAAACAGCTGATAAAATACCTGAAGCCTTCCATGCTAAATATGAAAAAGTGAGCATATGTATTCAGCAATCCAACAGCTAAGGTCCTTCTAGCAAATAGACTGCACACCTGGTTGAATCCGAAATATGAAACATATTATCATGATATTACTCCTAGGTGAGTTGCAGTTTTAGGCTGAAATGAAGCCTGTGCAAAGCCAAGGCAGAGCATACATCTTTATCTGCGTCCACTTACAAAAGGTTATCTTTCATATTGCTCAAATGCTACCTGATAAATGTCCTGGTAACGCTCAATATTTCCACGGCGGGTGGCGCATTTGTCATCGTTGGGATGGCGGGCAAAGTAGGGCACAGATGGGAACTTCTCCCCTGATGGTGGCGTTGAAGTATGAGCTGCAAGTCGAAGCAGACGAGCATGTGTGATTGATAAGCTCCTGGGTTTTAACCAGCGGCAAGCAAAGCTCAGAGTCGGGGCTGGGACCTAACGAACTGCACCAAACGATGCAAGAAAAAAGTTGCACAAACCTGCTCCTTGCTTGGAATTTTTAGCTCTGATGGGCTTTGATTTAAAATGTTTTCAAACTTTACCAGATCAATTCTTTAATGTCAACTTTTGATTAGTAAAAGACGTTTAAACATAAAAAGCTTTGAATAAAATACACAATGCCTATTTGAGCTCTTAAATAGCACCTAAAGAAATTAGTTGTTTAAATTTAGGTTGTTTTTTGGAGACGTAAACCAACTATAAATATACTATTGATTATAATACTGATTAAACGTATCTGTGGCAAATTTTCAGCTCGAGCCGCTTCAAGGTATATGGAGGGTTCAGAAAAATGGGCAGTTTTATTGTCTTAAATCTTTATTTTTTATCATAACTTATTCAAATTAATTTTAATGAGATGCCAGAGGAAGGGTCAGAGTCACAATACTTTCCTCCAATGTCGGAAGTATAGAAGTCTGTTGCTGCAATTAGGCCCTAGGTCTGTTCCCGGCACTTTTACCACCTTTAAACAGCTGACTGCAGGCTGTAAATAGATTGACAAATTAATTAGCCAAAATCTGGTTCTATTATAGTATAATAGGGATAATTTGTCACAATAAATCCTTTCTAATCATGGTGGCTCCAAATAAATAAATGTCACTGTTACAACCAGTGCTGAAATAGTCTGTTGGACAGAAAGTCTGAAGTCTCATAAAAAAAATATGATCAAGGTTATGGACATATGCTCCGGTGCAAAAAAATCTTGCAATTTCTTCACTTTCGTTACACTAACTTTTTTTGTGTGTGTGAAACTTCTTTTAAATAAATCGATGGTGTACAAGCATTTAGATCACATTGTAATCTGTTAGAATGGTTCAGTCAAATTTAGACCTAAACCCAGGAGAAGATCTGTAGCAAAGAATTGAAAGCTGATGTTCACAAATGCGGTCCATTCAATCTAAGTTTAACCCATTCTTAAAAGGATTAGGAATTAGTCTCTAGAAGTGCAAAACTGGAATAGATACTTGCAGCTTTAATGCACCAAAACATGGCTCTGTAAAGTCCTTTCTACTCCAGAACTAATCCCAACTTTCTGTACATAATTGCTCACAAAATTTATACATAAGGTAACTTACATTGAAGTTTGAGGTTATAAAGTGTCAAATGTGACAAATTGGAACAGGTATGAATGCGTTTGTAAGACAGTACATCCAGTCCACATTTAATAGAGCTTATACAGAGACAAGACACATTTCCAAAGCCGTTCTCTGTAATCAGAGAAACGAGACCAATGATTTTAAATATAAGATTACCAAGTCCTAGCAATTTCCTACTGACTGCAGTCTGCTTGTTTGTTTTGTTTGCAGTCTGTTCTCGAGTACCCCCCCCCCCCCCCCCAACAACACACTGTTTTGACAGCCGACCATCTGCTGCCGAGCCCATTTAGATTTCATATACCTTCCCCACTCTGTACTTACTCGGCTGACAAGGCTTTAAGTTTGGGACTAATGATGCTCAAGTATGATGCTTTGGCGGAAGTATTCCTGCAATGTGAGACATGTCTGTGGCAGTAATCAGATATACACATGACAAGAGACACTCTTAGAAAATATTGTATTTTATTTACTGTAAGAAGAGTAGAAGACAGCCTCTGATGACCAGCACCTATTCAAACAAACCAGGAACAGAATCAGTAGTCACAAAAAAAGAAAGAAAAGAAAAGTAAAATATAACAGAAAAAAAAGAGATAAGCTTTAGTTATTTTAAGTGGATTTAAAACTACAAGACAGTTTCAAGCTAAAGTATCTGTATAGCAGTGACTATAATTAAATTGTGTCCATTTTCTATAGAGGTTTTGTTCCTCCAAAGGATATGTCAAAGTAAGGATACCCATGGTTCTCCAGAGCCACAATATCAAGCCTTGGCATCTTAAATAGATAAAGTGTAAACACAACTGTAAGCAATTCAGTAATACATTCTGTGTGGCACAAACAGATGGGTGAATAATGAGGATATGTGAGTGATTGTGTTGTTCTCGTGAGGAAAGAGCTTAAAGACTTTAGAGTCTTTCTCACCTGCTGGTCTCATCGCTGTTTTGGGCCTTTCTTGTTGTCTGTGTTGTCCTGTTTTGGTCTTGCAGATCTTGCAAATTGCTGTGAATTTATAGTTAAGGTCCAACTGTAGTTTTCAATGAATTCCTTAGATTAGAATCTTTGCATCAAAAACAGCTGTTGATGTCCAGGAGCAGCTGTGTCCTAATACAGAACTCATAATTTATCATGTTGTGCCACACACAGCCAATGGTGGCGCTAATCTGCATTCTAGCTCCACAAGAGAAGAAGAGAATATTTATAAATGCTTTTCTCCCCGCTTAGCCTCTTTGTCCGTGAGCTGGCAACGGCTCACATTGGAGTGAAACTGCTAGATTCAGAACCTGTCCTTTGCTGCGAGGGGAGAGGACGAGAGTTTCTGGGAGAAATTCACTTCAGGAAAGATAAAGACGGCTGATTCATCAGGTGAATAGAAAACCACTGATGAGACCAACCAGACTGCTCTGTCTCAAAGCATACAGAAAACGTTCTGTACCACATACTCTGGCGTAAGGAATGGGGCCGCTAAGCTACTGCATGTAGCGGATCTAAACCCGCCGGAAGCCATTCCCACCCACCGCTACGAAGCCAATATGGGATGAATGCTGTGCTGAAAAAGCTGCAAAAAGATACTGTTTCAGTGAACTTACGTTGGAGTTGATCGCTGTTAACCAAGCCAGAGAGGAAGAAGCTAACATCCAGCTAAAGGCTGTTATCTGTGTCTCATCAGCCATGGAACCCAGAGCCTCACTGCTAGCTTACCATTGTTAGCCGCCGGCTAGCGTTTTTTGAGCTCCACCCCACCCAAATCATCCACGGAGTGACCTGGAGAACTTTAATCGTTTAATAAGGTCTGTCTGGACAGAGGCAAGTTTAGTTTAGAATAAATACGATTTAAGTATTGTTTATCACTGTGATTTGTTACCTTGCTTAAGATTTCATTTGCTATTGTTTGGGTACAAACCAGCTGTCCGTCCTGGAGTGTTTTCCGACTGAAAGTTGTTTAAAATTCTGCAGTCAAAGTTAATTAATCCGACAGGAGTTTTCCTTTTCTTTATTTAATGTTTGATAAATTAATCAGAGTAGCTTTAAGTGGCACAACGTGGGTTACTTGTAGGCTGCATGGTAGAGCTAACACACTTGTCATGCTTTTGGGGCCTGTATTTCATTAACAAAGATTGCTTTTGACAGTATTCAAAATAGAGAGCGGCAATAAATTTGATTTTGAAAACACAAAAAACTAATCTTATTAGGTGTGTTTGAAACTGCCTCAATGCATCAGAATAGTAAAATTAGATCAATCACTGCCATGAAAAATATTAAATAGAATTTATAGAATAGAATCAATTTTCCAAAGGTTATTGATTTCTAATCCAGCAAATTTTTTAATAAAACATTACTTCATCCGAAGAAAGCTTTATTTTTCCTTGCATTGTTTGTTGGTTTAGACATAAAACAATGGTGCAAAGTAGTTTATACTAATCCCAGTTTCTAAACGAATTTAGCTTCACTTCCAACATTTTACTATAAGCCTTGGCCTTAAAACATTCAGATTCATTCTGAACTGTGACATCAGGATTTGTTTCTATTTCTTTGCAAAATGTATCCATTCATTATGATCTTTATTGTTGGTAGTTAATCTGTTCATTAGTAGTGTACTACTTTGGTTGATTTAAATGCCTTTCGTTTGTGTAAATAAACTCTTGTATTTTGGGAAGTTGTTGTTTTTCCATTATTCCACATACATATGTAGTAATTTGCTGTTCAATTAATGTCTAGAGCTCACTCCTTCACCTTTGTTTAAAGACCTCAGCCTTAATCACGCAGGTAAAAATAAACAATAACTGAGACTGAAATATTTGGCTATCAATATAATTCCTGAATATCATGTGGTGCCCTGTATTTAATAATTTTACATACAAATAATCTCATTAATTGCCATAAGCAATCATTCATAAATATTCATAGCCAAATTATCGCACCTTTCTGTGTCCCAACGATGTTCAAGCCAAGCTTGGGATGTACAGCTCTGAGCGTTTTCTCTTGCAAAGCCCTTTCCCTTGTAAATTTAATTCGAAAAAAGGTTGCAGCTGTTTCCTCAGAAGGTCAGAAGACCACTGGCCAAAACTGGCCTTATGAGAGCTGGGGCGCCTTGTTTCTTCGGCTGCGTCGGTTGTGCTGTGACAGCCTGCGACAACAGCACAGGTTAATAAAGTTGCCACCTCTATGACAGGTTAGGTAAAAACAGATTATGTGATTTGTCAAAGATTTTCACTGATGATAAACCGCACAGTTTAATCTGCCAATACATCAGGTAGGCGTTTTGTAGCAGGCTGACTGGTTGGTTTCCAGGCAAGCCTTCAACAAAGGGGATTTGTACATGTTCTCTGCATGTGCTTGCCTTTAAAACACATGTCAAACTCAAGGCCCGGTGGCCAAATCTCGCCCTTTAAACTCTAGAGGACCCTATAGATAGAAAGTTTAAGTTCTATTTTTGTACACCTCAATACAATTTTAGCAGTAAAATAAAATCAATGGTTATTTGAACAGTCCTAAATCACATAATTTTGCAAAGATGTTCGGTATGATTTAATTTTAAGATGTACTTTTGGAATGTGGAGGCTGACTTTAACAGTGTTATTGTTTTATCAATACTTTCTTCCACAATATCCCTTTGAGGATATTCATCAGCTTGATGTGGCCCAAAATAGAAATGAGTTTGACACAACTGCTTTAAAAGAAGAGATTCAAACCGGTAGGGCAGACGAAATTTTTTTTTTTTCTGTTACTGAAAAATTACTGTTGTTGTTTTCACTCTCCTTGCTTCGGCCCTGCAGGGCGAAGAAAAAAGTTGTTTAGAAAAATAAATAAATAAATTAACTGAACGACTGAAGAGAAAAAAAATAACACTTTTTTTTCTTTGCCCTACAGGGCTGAAGCGAGAGTAAAAAAAACAACAAAAAAAAACGTTATAATATTTTGACCTAGAATTTATTCATCTTTACTTGTATGTGACTTTTAAAGTCGAGCGAAAAAGAAAAGTTGGTCAGAGTTAGAAAATAGTTTTTTGAAAAAAAATATTTTCTCCCTTGCCTTTCAGGGCTTCCGTAAAGTTATGATAAAACAAAAGAAAGCTTCCTTTTCTCTAACACTAAAGATTTCCAGGCTACAGGAGGAAGTCCTATGTACAAATAAAACTCAAATGAAATCTAATGCCCATCCTTCCTACACACATGGTCTTCTACATATAGCAGTAACTGAGCTTGTAAAAACAACAAAGCAAAAAGTGCTTAGACAATAACGCCAACACCGCTCAGAGGGCATCCAATACTGTTTCTGAGTGTTAAACACTGGTAGCACATGGGATGTCAGATAATTTTTCTTGCGTGCCGTAACGTGAAACCTAAAATCTTGATCATTTATGTCCACAGGCAAACGCTTACAACAATGCAAATGTTCACTTTGGTTCGGTTTTTGAAAGAATTGTTTTTGATGCTGTAAATCTGAATTTTTATGTGTAGTCTTTACCCTGATAGTCCTACATAAAATTGGCTCAAGCAATTAAGAAATCACTTAATAAAAATAATCTTGTAACAAACCGTTTTGGTAAAAAATAAAGAAAAAGACTGACACTAAGATTTGTTATCTGCCATTTTAAAATTATGCAGCACTTTTGCTGGGCTAACCCATAGAAGTCTGAATAAGTTACATTGAAATTTGCATTTGTAATGTGATACGGTTAAAAAAAGCAGTAGGAATACTTTTGCATATACATCGGTGTATATTAGGTATGAGGCCCAATGTGAGCCATGCTACAGAGTTTTAATAACCGGTTAACACTCTGTGCCGAGCACATACCTATCTCTTAGCTAACTTTCTGTGAAATACACATTACAACCACAACAAAATCAGAAGCCATGCTCCCTGTGACAGGTTCAAATGTTGATGCATAATTAGCTTTGAGAAAGAAGCAAGAGCAGGTGGTGGTTCAAAGCTGCCAGAAATTAGTCCTCATCCTCCTGAAAGCACTGAGGGCCACAGCCAACACATCTGTGGAGGGTAGGGCCCACTTAATAATCCAAAAACACTTAACTTGTTCCCCTAAACACATCCTGCCTATGATTAACTTTTTTTTTTACTTTAGTCACATGTAAAGTATGTTCTGATTGGCTCATTTTCTTCAGTGATGTTTAGAAAGGTCCTGATTTGGACTTGATGCTTACATTTTCACACCAAACAGGACTTTACATTTTTGCGTGTCTTCACAACAAATATTAACTAACCCCTAACTAAGACACAAAGCCTGCAGTTACACACCTTTTAAAAGCCTTGTTCTCATTTTAAAAAAAGGATACCACAACGAGGGGTTTGTCATGGAGAACGAAGCCGTTGGTTTCCCGCAGGGCTTTCTCTGCGCTCCGCTCGTTTGGGAGTCCTACGAAGGCCTGCCCTTTCATCCGGCCCTCCTTCATTAACACAATGTCAAACCTGTGGAACAAAGCAAAAGCAGTGGACACATCATTATCGCTCCACGCCAGTGGCTCGTCCGGCTCAAAGAATACGCCCCGCCCCCTTCGGTGTGACACGGGGAAATGCTATCTGCTTCTGTGAGCACATAAAAACGAGTGGGTCGACAAAGCTGCAACCTTTAAAGCCGAACAATTGATTTTGAGCGAAGACAAGGTAAAGGAGACTTTAAAGTTCATTTAGCATTCAGTGCAGAGTCTGCAGCTGAATGGGGGGTGTCCTTAAAGCCTTTTTCTCTGGAAGCAGTTCATAAAAACACATTCCCTCTTCAGTAAATCCTAAACAACACCTGGACAACCTTCCGATAAAAGAAGTAATCAGCAGCAATACTATGGCTGATATGCTTTAATAAACATATTATTCAGCATGGGTTGTAATCATTTCTGTCATAATAAAGGATGACTGGGGAAATAAAATTGGTCTGGCAAGCAGCTATGATTATTGTAGATAACTAGCCTAAAAAAATTGTTTTTTGTTTCAAATTAAAATCTGGAAATTTAATACCATTAAGGAGTGTCAAAGGTGCCGCAGTCTGACAAATACATAAACAAACACATAGAATTAAATAATGAATATTTATTTTTTTAAATAGATCTAAAGAAGGTAATTAATCACAATTGATAGGTTAACTACATGTTAAAAATGATAATTTGACAAAATTCAACTGTTAAATAACTGCATGTTTCCATCAAACCATTCATTGTGGCTTATTATAAATAGACCCTGACATCTGATTGTTAACCTGTACAAGGAGTCAGGCTCAGACAACTGATTCATGATGTGCTACAGCACAGAACTATTAATAATATAATAAGTTTAAAATTAAATAGCAAAATACTTCCACGTGTTGTCCAATAAAATATTTTCCCCACAAATTAACTGTATGTTTATTGCAATATTTAGGTAGCCAAGTGGACAGAGCCAACAAAGCTATAGCAAAAGGTGATTGGCCAGAATCTGATCAACATTTATATCACATTTTCAATAACTTAACATTTTCAATAACTTAATCAAGCATGGTTACAAAACAACCATGTAACTATCTTATTATAGTTTTTTTGGTTACAAATTATTTTAAGTTTTAAATACTTTGAAATGCAGTCAAAATTTGAAATACTACTTAATGCTTTCTTTATTTATTTGATTGTTGCACTTCTGACCCACCGTAGCATATACCAAAAACATACCTAAAATCAAAAATATACAGAAAAAATAAGCCCCAGGTTAGCAAAAGGCCAGGCTGAGCGCCTGGCAGAGATTCCCTTGATCCCGTTTCTCAAAAGGAGTCTGGCCCCATCTATTTGAAGTAGTGCTGATGCACCGACATCCAAACGTCCCTCAAGATCTCAGTATCAGTGTGGATACTTATTAAAAAACGCGGGACACAGTCAGCACAAATTACTAGGAAGCTCTCAGGAGGAACTGAATAATTGCTGGAGCCAAGAATAGCCCATCCAGGAGAAAAAGGGAGAATAATATGAAATAGATTTCTGTGTTACTTACATGTTTCTCTCAGCCTCTGATGACAGGTTTATGTATCTCCCATAGATGTACATCAGCTCCTGAAAGACATCCACAACAAAAAAAAAAGGAAAGAAAAATATTCACACACCTTGAACTTCCTAATTTAGCAGATTACAACAATCAACTTGATTTTGGAGGAAGTTAATAAAGAAGCAGGCCACACTTTTCAAATGTGTATTTGAAAGAAATATATAGACATAAATCCTCTATTCCTCCCGCTTTCAAGTTGGGCATTACTCAACATAAAACATCGAACAAAGGCATTAAGGCTTGCAGTTTAAATGTGATATAATTGGAATAGGGGATGAATGAATCCAGAGTAGCTATACAGAAAACTTCATATTAGGCAGAATGGATGAAAGTGGGTCACGTGCAACAGCTGGACCTACCTTCTCATCCACCTGCTTTGCGATGTTTTTCACGTACAGCCTGCAGGTCGGCTCGCCAGCTTCATAATTTTTAAAAACAGACATCCTTTTTATCTCTGTTTTAAAAAGAAGGGAGGGAGGGAGGAAAAAAATTATGCAAGATGAATAATAATAAAAACAAATAAAAAAAAAACAGATATAAAAGGATCTGAGAGCTGCCTAATTTAAAGTCACTGCATCTCAAATGGTGGGTGGACCACTACAACCATTTTCTGTGCTGCAGTGCCGGAACCCATCGGAGATCTGATTGATTTCATTGGCCTAAAATATTTTCCAAAGGCAATATTTCATGTTGGTGGCTATTCTGATGATTTGCACTCATCAGCACGTTTATTAAACAACGTTCACAGCGAGCTGCGCTTAATCTCAAACTGAATGCCAAATACAAATCTTCTAATTCCACTTAGCTCTTCTGAAAAGTTCATGCTGATGGTAAACTCTCACCATCAGCTCCTCCTTCACTGAGGGATTCATCGGTCCCCTGTTTCACGTTTCATTTTTCCACACAGTTTGCAATTTTGTTTTGTTTAGCTGTGACGTCTCTCAGAATAACTCCCAGTTTATTCTAATATGCATTTCAAACAAACTCCAGCGTCCTGCACTTCTTGCATCACCTCGCAACAGAGTGTGCGAGGAGGAAATTAGAGTGTTACAGCTGTTCTGTAATACCTACATGAAAGGAGGAATATTGTCATTGGAAGCACGTATCCAAGCTGAAACAACATCACCCTTTGAGGTGTTTTAATGTTGATTGATTTTAAAGAATTTTGCAGGCTGTTTGTTCTTTGTCTCTAGCCAATAGTTTTGTGAAAAGTTCTGCTGATGATTAAACCAGGGATGCTCCCCAGGATACGTTTTCATGTTTTTACAATGTCGCCGAAAGAAAATAAAACTAATTCATTTATGCTAATTTTGTTCCCTTGTTTGGTTTAATCTTTTGGAAAAAATCTCAGATGCTTAAAAGTTGCTGCGTTCTGCAACCGCGTCATAATCCACAGTAACTTGCGTCCTGTACTGACTTGGGCTCAGTGAGTAGAAAGCCATTACTCAAAAAAAGCAACACAAAAACCCAGATTGCAGTCTGGGAAAGCACACAGGGAGAAAGAGCTTAATTTTTGGAGAAAAGTCCTGAGGTCTGATGAAACTAAAGTGGAATATAATAACCATCATTACATCTTGAGGAAAAAGGGGGATAAGCTGTAAAGTATGGAGCAGAGAGCATCATGCTGGGGGGCAGTTTAGCTGCAGAAGGAATTGGTGAACTTCATTAAATAGATGGCATCATGAGAAAAAAACACAATTTTTTTGAGATACTGAAGCAACATCTAAAAGACCTCAGCCAGGAAGTTAAAGCTTGGGTTTAAACAGGTCTTCCTAATTGACTTAAAGACAACAAAGCGAAAGCCCTGATCTGAATGTAATGCAGCAGCAATCCCCAAAACCCGGATCGCTAACAGTCTGTGGGTCATCTGGTAACGAGCTGCACTGAAAGGATGAATAACTTACAGTATATTAGTTTTATTTATCATTCTCGTCTTAAGGAAATTTGATTTTGAAAAAATGACCAAATTCTCTATTTTGCATTCGACTATGACTGCCTCATCACGTATGTAAAGACGCTTGCCTCATCACAAAAACCACAAGCTGGCAAACTTATTAAAAACAGAAATGAAAAGTATCTTTGTAAAAATGGAAAGGTCCTGTGAAGAAACAAAAGAAGAGCCAACAACTTTCAAGAAAAAGATAGTTACATTTATCAGACAATACCAGAAAGCCTACTTAAAATAAAGATTTATCAAAATTTCCATGCATATCTGGTAAAACGTCTCTTCTAATCTTAGTATATTAAAGAAAAGTGTAAATGTTACCATAGCGATCATAGATCAGTAAGAAGCAAACAGGCTGTTACTAGCGTTATTGTTACTGTTGTCATGTTACAGAAACGCTGATAAAGTTATGAGCACATAATGGATTATGATATTTAAAAATTAGCCCATCTTTTTAACGGCTCCTGTCAGACGCAGACATCAACCTGCAGCTCTGAGCATGGTACATCCGCCACACTCCTATTTTGGCAAAACAGGGTGACACCGCTAACACAATTAACAGCAACATGGACGCTTCTTTCACAACCAATCTGCAAAATACTTTCTAGGTTATGTAAATTTCTCACTGTAGCAATGCTGTCTACCCCATTCCGTCCCCCAAAAATGTCTGTGCGGCACCCCAGACTTTTATGTTTTGCTTATTTTATTTGTATAAATAATAATAAATTTTTACACTTTTCAATCATGGCCGATTCAGAATATTTCACATCTAAATTAACCAATTTATGGTGACTTGGCACAACCCTTTAAATCTCTATTAAACTATTTGTGAGGAGGCTTTGGAAGGACACCAGAAACATTTGAATCATGTCATACAGTTCAAAGACAATGCCAGAAGACATTAAATACATCTCTGAAATCTTTTCTATTTTATAATTGTAGCATTTAGCAGGAAGAAATCATTTTTGGTGATCCTTATTGATTTAAAATAAAAAGGAGGTTGGTCAGATCAAACTTCGAATATTGATGAAAAAAGGGGCATTTATCTTTATATTCTCTGTATTTAAACTTTAGGTTTTGACTTAAAGCTTGGGTTCATAATATGAAACATTGTCAAACAGTTACATGAATACTTCTGTAAGCCGGCAGTCGCGTTTACCGTCTCTCGACAGCCGTCCTTTCTCCAGCTCCTTCCTAGAGATGACATCTGACACGAGGTCCTTTTCGTCGTCGCTCTGCTCTCCTTGCTGCTGGTTCGTTTGGGCGCTGGGGTAGAGCTTCCCAAAACCTTCCGCCTCCTGATCGCCGCTGCTGGGGGCGCTCTTGCTCTCATTTGCTAAAACAGGGAAAAAAATGTCAATCAGTCCCCTGTTTTTAAGTTGGTGACTAAAAACATGTTTTGGTATTGTTATCGAAGTTTAAAAGAAAGTGAGAAAAACTGGAAATCAGACAGAAGTAATTTTTTTTTTTGACAGGAAGTAGCTGAAATAAATCTTGTCAGGTTCTTTCTGAATGCGCACACACGCAGCAAATGGAAAAGAGCAGCAGTCCTGTACAAATCCGCAAAGGGGAAAAGGTTTGTCGTATCAATAAGGTGCTATGTGTGCGAGAAATGAAGAACCAAACGCTCTGGGGCTTTTCTGATAAACACTAGATCGCTGCTTTCGAACTTATAGTCATCCTTATCAGTCGCCCACTTCCCCTTTTTATTTAAACAGCTTGTTTATCGCCACCCCCCTCACACCGTCCTCCAAAACAAGACTAATCCAGAAAGAGCCACCTGTCAGAGTTTATCTGTCCCCAGCCTCTAGGAAAACCTTTGTACAACTTGGAGATCTATTTTACTTTTTTAGGGCGTGAAGTGGAAGCCAGGGTGAGCGGAGATAAGGCAAACAGGGAACCCTGCAGATGACAAGAGACACAGAGGTTTGTTCACACAGATAATGGTTAAAAACCTTTCTGGTGCAACTTTCTGCTTTGGAGTGTTGCTGTGTAACACTTGGCTCTGACTCCACTTCTAGTAGGGGCTTGAACTTGTGTAAACAGGGCCAACAAATCATCTCTGGGCTAGTTGGGATAAAAGCAACACGTTAGAAAAGAAACCAGAGCCTTGTGATGTCTCTCTTCTACCGAGGAGAGTGCAGACCTTTTTTGAGCTTCTGACTTGTACTAGTAAAACAATGTGCTCTATGACTTTTATCCTAAGATTGTTACAATTGTCCAGGCTATAGTAATAAAGCACTGTATTCACTATAAACAAAACGACTAGACATTTATCAACTTCAAACAATTGATCCTTTCAAGAATCAAGTGTTCTTCATACATTTATGAGAAAGAAAGAAAGAAAGAAAGAAAGAAAGAAAGAAAGAAAGAAAGAAAGAAAGAAAGAAAGAAAGAAAGAAAGAAAGAAAGAAAGAAAGAAAGAAAGGTGATGGTTCTTGCTATTAAACAGCTTCAAATAGCTGATAGATACATTTTCATTCCTTTCTGTGTTTCTTAGTCAACTTCTCTGAATTCTGTTTAGACTCAGAGTAGTGATCACACAGGCCATGTGAGGAAGTGATTTCTGCTCCAGCTGAGCAGGATCTGGACTGGCTGAGATGCAACATGCTGGTCTAGAAACGTTCTGGTTTGACTGCAGCTCCGTTGCTGCAGGAACAATAATACGTGATCCACGTTAGAGTCTCAATCAATCATTTAACACCATAAAGAGTCACTATATTTGTCGCTAGTCACTATTTTTTGAAATACAGTCACTGAAAGAGATTTAACACTCGCTAAATACAGTAACACAGTTGCTGTTCTCTTCTGGAAGTCACATGACTGTAGGTAGTCACGTGACTCAAGGAAGCACTCATTTCTTAATTAATGCTGAGCGCAACCACGCCTCCTCAACAAACCGGACCTCCTGGCAAAACAAACTAGAGTTCTATCAAAGGGGACTGAACGGAGCTGGTGTGAATGCATCCTACGAGATAAGGCACACTGATCCCATGCTGTGGAAAACTGTGTGCTTACAAAATCTCTCATAGGCTATTTTGCGGCTTATGCCAGTGCCTTAGATAAGGCTCTAAACCCACATTTCAATTTTATTGAAATTTTAGGTTAAAGAAAAAAATATTAGTTGAAAGAAAAGGGAGTGATCAATGACTTTTAAAATCTTTTAGAAATTTACAATGAAAAATGTGTGGAGTGTCAGTATGAATTTGCTGTCCCCGGGGACATGAAAATGAAGCGGAATGAACATACACTACTCAGATTTTTATTGGTAAAGAAGATTAAATAGTTTTAACCTACATTTGACACTAGTTCAAATTTGTCTTTCCACAAAATCTTAATAAAATAAACTGCAATCTGTGGTTGTAATCGGATAGTTCAAGGGTTTTAAATTTATTCAAGGCACTGTACCTTAACCCAACAATCCCCTCTTTGTGTTATGCTCTGTCCTTTTGAGCTATACACCCATTTCTACAACTGTAAATAATTCACATGTCTCATTTCAGGGTAAATGCAAGGACTCCCAGCCTGGAGCAGCTGATCTTTTAATGAAGTGAATTCCTTGATTCCTCTGTGCGAGTTATTAAAGCAAACTCAATCTTTCTGGATATTGAATTTCACTAAACGAAAGAAAAAAAATACAAAAGCTCCATTCTGTGTCAGAAAAGTTCATTTTCTTGGTGGGAATTTTGACCATAATCAGTATTTTTGATGCAGGTGAAGCTTTCGGGTCAAAAAGTCCTACCTTGGACATCAATGTCGGGCTGGCCTGGCCCATGTCCTTCCACAGCAGCCGCAACCTCTGGCACTGAGATGTGGAACTCGATTTTTCTTGGACCTGTGGGGTTTGGGTTCTCAAACACATCGGAGGGCTGCAGCGCCGGAGCACTGCGGGCCGGAGGAAAGGATGGAGGGAGAAAACTGAGAATACAGCAAACCTGGATGATTTATGGTTGGTTTTTACTTTTTGGGGGGATTTGTTTAGCTAAATCTGAGATGTTCCACAGTCAGATAAACATGTGGCCAGGAGATGTTATTTATAGTTTGGAAGCAGACTTCGTGCACTGTTCTTGAGGGAGGCAGCGTGCAGGTGTGTGAGAATGTGGAACAAGGAGAAGTAGCTGTGCCACATGGGGACATCTTCAGGAGAAAGACTGATAGTCTGGATTTTTTTTTTGCCCTGCGTATTAACCGAGCTATGAATACAGTGTGTGAATATATCATGTTTGAGGACTGTGTCACGCATGAGTGCTTTCTGTGTACCTCTGAGAGTCTGGTTTTGGAGTGTAGAGCAGATCCTTGATCTTAGGTTTCTTTCTTTTTGAAGCCTTTTTTGGTCTCAGGGGTCTCTTGCATGCTTGGTTGACCAGGCCCATCAAACGTGCAATCCTCCAAGAAAACGGGGGGGGGGGGGGGGGGGGGGGTGTATGACGGAAATGTTTTAAAATGACTCACCAGGAAAAAAAGCAAGCATTCTAAAAGCCCAATAAGTGCTTAAAATAACAGTTATGAATATTCATTCAATGCTCAGACTTCCATACTCTCTAATGATGAGATGCTGCTCACCTCTCTTTATCTTCATCATCCCCACTCTCATATTCTGACTCTTCCTCACTGGACTGCTCCAACTCTTCCTCTGGTAAAGGTGGGTAGTCGGTGGGGGGAGGGGGAGGCACGGGGAAGGGTGGAGCAGGAGGCAGGAGCTCAAACTGCAACACACAAAGATACAAATTATACATTAAGTAAAAAATAATGTGCTATTAATTGCCTTATTGAGGACATTAACAAAACACTGTCATCTATTTATCATCTAAGTGTGACGATCAAAAACAAATGCAGCAAGCTTAACATTAGAGAGAGCTAAACAGAACGTTCTGGATATGTTTTATTAACCAGCTTAGTTCACCACCTGCCGTACAATTTACAATGTCTTGCAAAAGTGTTAAGAAACTTTCCATCTTCTAAGCATTTCCCTCTGGTTTTACCATGATCCAATCAAATCAAAGTTTATTTATAAAGTGCTTTTCATACAAAAAAAAAATGCAGCTCAAAGTGCTTTACAGATTAAAATGATAGAGCAAACACAAGCTATGAAGTGGAACAACAATTACACAGTGGGGCAAAAAAAGTATTTAGTCAGCCACCAATTCTGTAAGTTCTCCTGTTTAAAAAGATGAGAAAGGCAAAGTGTTGGTTTTATTTGCGCTTTCACATAAATAAAAGATAGAACATAAATTAAGTTTTGGCCGACTGGCGTAGGTTTTTTAAAGACCGGTGCTGATTTTTTTTTATTTGGTTGCAGATGGCCGATATCTAAAGCAGATTATTAAGGCCGATACCCACGACAGATGATACATACTTTTTAGCGGCACATTGATCGTGAAAGACAACTGAACACTGTGTGCAATATAAATTAAAAAGTCAATGAAATCTCCTTTTAGTCACTCCTTTAATTTTCTTTTTTTATATTGAATATATCGGCCTCTAATTTGGATACGTCAATTAATGAAAACTGAATAGATTTAAAAGTAGGATGTGGCCAAAGAAGGAATGAAGAAGAAAAAAAATCCAACAACAATAATATTTTTTATTACTGAATAGTAGCACCTGAAATTGTAATCAAATCGATTCGTGAGGCACCCAAGATGGCACACCCACAAAAAAAACACATGCGGATTTCAACTGCTAATCTCACAAATATATATCAGCAAACCACGCAGAGAGATAAAGAAAAACGGCTGAGTTTAGCGGAATTCACATCCTTCTCCCAGGACGAAGGAAAGAGTAACAAACGTGAAGATTGCCGCTGTAAATCTGGCCATGTGGAAAATGCCAGCTATGATGGGGGAGAAATGATGCTAGCTAATGTTAGCTAACGTCATTTATGCGACTTTTTATTTGTAGTCTTTTTAATTAGGAACTTTTTATAAGCAAAGAAATCACAAATCACATGACAAACAGTCAAACCACACATCATTTTATAAGGGATGTAAGAAACGATCAATATTCAGATATATTGCAATAGTTAATGTCTCGACATTCAGACTTCAGATAGCTTTATTTCATCCCACAAAGGGTAATTCAGTTTACAGTACAACCTGTCCAAGATCATTACAAACAACTAACAAAACAAACAGATCCAGGTCAATGAGGGGCATTTACTTAAACCTAAAGTTTAAATACAGAGAATATAAAGATAAATGCCCCTTATCCCTCCTTTCTGTATTGTAATATATATCGTATCACCAGATTCTTACAAATACTCATCCCTATAATGCAGATTTTATGGTCAGTTCCTGTCCTGTGTCCCCAAACAGTTGGCCTTAGTTTTGAAAGCTTTCAAGATTACGCACGGAACCTCCACTTTTGGTTTATGAACCACGAGAGAGAGGTTGGAGGGGACTCATCTTGGCAGGTGTATGACGGAAATGTTTTCTGAGAACAGTAGTGAACAAACGTCAGAACAAGGAACATGGCAGACAGATAAGGTAAAATCGTGTCTTTACCTCCTTAATCCACGCAAGGATGGAGGAGCTAGAATGTAAAGCTACAAAGCTACAATGTAATGGTTTAGATCAAAGCATATGCATGTGTTATACTAGCCCAGTCAAAGTCCAGACAATAGACCCAATTTGGAATCTGTATAGACAATCTCCTACCAATCTGACTGCAATTGAGGTACTTTGCAAAAAGGAATGGGCAAAAGTCCTCAGAAAAAATGTGAAAGAGTTTAAGGGGGTTTAATACTTTCACAAGATCCAGTAGAACTGTTTATACCATTTATGTATTCAGATACCATGTCCAGAATCTTACCATGGGCGGTCTTGCTGTGATGGGACCGAACGGACACGGTAAATTCATCTTGTTCATCAGATGAAGCACCTGTTTCAATGTGAGATATATGCATTAGAACAGGAACAGTCGTGTGTGAGGAATCATAACACAGGCTGGTTGTGTAAACACGCTGCTGCACCCAAACAGGCAGCCTGGAACGCAGGCTCCGTATGTAAAACAGATTGGCCGACTTCTGCATACAAATACGAGGATCAAGGTGGGATTGAAGCCGCATAGAGGTACCTGAGGTGTGGCCGAGCACTGGGCTGGCATCTCTGCAGCACACTAGCACCACCTAGCTGCCGAAGCAGGCAGCAGCTTAGTTCCCAGGGAAATGTTAAACCCATAACTCAGGCTTCCCACTTCTGGTTTATTATTAATACCTGCTCCCCAAATTGGGATTTAAAAGATGAACGTTTGCCGTTTGATCTTTAAGAGCTTGGATAGTGCTCAGCAACCTTGGGCACACTTATTCCCGATTCATGTTTCTATTTTACAATCAGAATCTGTAGACTAGACGTTTTTGTTGTGTTCACATTTTTAAACACAATTTCCAAAAAAAAAAACAAGTAAACGCACAGTTCAAAGAGGGAGAGATGCAGACACATTTGCACATCAAGGTGTTGGATGAAAGATAAAAGAACAGAGGAGAAGCAGGGTTTACTCACTTGGACATAAAACTTTGGCACGGCGATGAGGGCATGCGTTATGTTTGTGAGGATGCTGTTGGAGGGCGGTGGGTATAAATATTTCAGCGTGGGATTTGAATTAAATTTCATCCTAAAGGGTTTTTTAAAAAAAAGAGAGGAGAGGGAATATCAACAACAAGCATCACGAATCATCAACCAGTGATCAGCTAGGACCGGTCAGAACTCAAATTTGACTTGCCTTCTTCCTGATCATTAATTGTCTTTTTGGGTCTGCCAATGCATCAACAGAGACATTAATGCGCCTTTTTTAGTTTCCGTGTAAAAGTGGGTATGGCATAGTAATTCCACCATTTTCTTGAGATTCAAAATTACCATCTTTATCCAAGAATCTACAGCAGCGTTTGCTACATTTAATTGGTAAAACAAACAAAAAAGATTACACAAATGCCTTAGTATGTGTTAAAACTCTTGAAAAAAAGAAAGAAAATAACACACAGCTCAGACCATGGTGTGTTTGATAAGAAAAAAATCCAGAAAATTCCATGGTTTGATTTTTAAATAATTCATTTGCAGATTGTGGTGGAAAATAAGTATTTGCTCACCTACAAACAACCAAGTTATCTAGCTCTTACAGACCTGTAACAACTTTTTTTTTTCAATTTACTTTTTTATTGAAGAAACACAAATATTTACAATGTGAAACATGTCATGCATTTAGAGTGTTCAAATGTATTTATTTTTATTTTTTACAGTAATTTGAATCACTTAACAGTTTAGGTTTTACCATTATTTTCTCATAAGCACAAATCATCCTCAGTTGGGACAATGGGACTATGTATCATGACATTTTGAGTGAAGACCTCCCTCCTTCATCAAAGGTATTGAAGATGAAACATGGCTGGGTCTATCAGCATGACAATGATACCAAACAAGTAGATCTGCATGGAGAAAAGGGCCAAAGTACCAACAACACTGTGTTGTTGCAGAAAATGTTTTACCTCGGTCATTGCCAAGACAGGTATTGAGATGAACTTCTGTTATATATGAAATACTTATTTTCCACCAAATTTTGGAATAAATTATTTAAAAATCAGATCATATAATTTTCTGGGTTGTTTTTTTATCATTTTGTCTCTCATAGTTGAGGACTACCTATGATGGAAATTACAGCCATCTCATCTTATTTAGTGGGAGAAATAGCACAATTGGTGGCTGACTAAACATTTTTTTGCCCCACTGCATGTGGAGAGACAGAAGATTATGCTTGTTTTAGCCCTCATGCAATTATGTCAGTAGTTTACCTGCCAATCACACATCAGAGGAAATCAAGGAAAAGACAGGTGGCAAAGTCCAAATTTCCTAAACTGACTGAAGAGTTCTTAAAGAACCTCAAAATGTCCAAAGTTCCCGGATCAAAAGCAAAAATCTTAACTTCTTAAAACAGGTTTGACCTATAAACAGAGTTAGAGTAAACAGAGTCTGATTGTGTTCTGTTGTGGTATACACTTTTGGTAAAACTTTGTCCTTCCAATACAGATTCCAATTTCTCTTTAACATAACAGCACTGAAACCATTTATCCAACCTTTACTGTCATAAACACTCAATTATATTGGGAGCACAGCCAACTTTATTCCTTTGCTTGAGAGAACAGTAAAACAAGTCTTTACCAATTCAAAGCAGACACAGTGATTACTGAGCAGAGGTCTAAAACTGTCTTTAGCACCTATTATTAGAGAGCAGCATTATTAAAACTGCAGTCTTTGTGTGTATTCCCCAGAGAAAGTATTGTCTTACTCTATCTCCCAAAAGACTGCCGCCATTTCTATATCCTGCATGTTTGATGACAGGCGGAGGTTAAAAGCTCCTAACGATAGAATTGAGAAACTTTCCTGCGTTCATTTGCTAAAGGCTGATCTAATCTGATGCCCAAAACCACTTAAAATGACACTTGGGTGTGGAGAAGCAGTGGCTATACTTTGAGTTCCCCTCAGATGACGGAACACTGTCGCCCAAAGGCTGAGGCTTTTAAAAATGCTTAACAAGTCTCTATGCTCCTTTGTTAACGTACCTCACTCTCACTGATAACTCAGCTTTCTTTACTCAGTAACAACTTCCACACCAAAAAGTGCTGCTGTCAGAGCAACCTGGTGGCACCAGCAAGTTCCTTTGGTGCATCTCTACTAGTGAGGATAACTTTGGGATTAGTTACTGCTAATTTGTGTGTCAGCGAGGATATCCATTTCACTGAAAAGTACATAGAGGTTTTGGAGAACAATATACTGCCTTCAAGAAGACATCTTTTCCAAGGACACCCATCTATATATAAACAAGGCAATGCAAAACCACATTCTGCACACACTGCAAAGTCCTAGCTGTAGAAGAAGAGGGTACGGGTCCCCACCTGTCTCTAACAGAGAATGTGTGATGCATTATGAAGAGTAAACTGGAACAACGAAGAACCCGTACTGTTGCTAGGACTTGTTTACAGGAACAATGGGACAAAATGACACCTAAAACACTTAATCACTTTGTGTCTTCAGTCCCTAAACGTCCTTACAGTGTTGTGAAAAGGAATGGCAACTTTACAAAGCAGTAAACGCTTTACTGTACCAACATCTTTTAATATGGGTTACAAGATCCAAAATTGGAATATGTGTTTATTTTCGATTCACAAGGAACTCATTAAATAATGTGCTGTTATATTGTTTTCAATGTAAAATAGTTAAAAGAAAACTTAAAGGGCTGTTTTCAATTTGATTTTAATTTAATATACTGTCCCAACTTTTTGTTCTGATTTGGGCTTGTAGGTGATGATTTGTGAGTCATTTTTTTCTTTTTTCAAAAATAAAACCGGAGTTAGTCATTTATGAGTTATGATTCAGAGCAGCTTTCTGATATAATCTTTTGACATCCAGAAGGATCTAAAAGGAAGGAAATAAAACCAACGTCTGCTGCTACCATAGCGAGTGGTATCAAAGAGCACCTGGTCCCACTGACTGGCAGGACAGGCTGCCTGTCAGGAGCTCAGCGGCAGCCTGGCTACCTAATTGGACGCAAGGCGCCTGACAAGTCAAAAATACACCTTTTCAGATTCTCTTCCACGTTCGCTGTCAGCTTGCCTACAGGCACTTTCTGATGATGCTTTGACAAATGTTTAGTAACATGAGTCGCATGTGCCCAGTTAACCCACTGAACGGCCTCGTATGTAGTTTCTTCTCCATCTCACAATATATGGTCAAAACTGTACAAATTCTGCAACCCTCTCTGACAACATCGCCGGTTCACCATTCAGTCAGTCTTACCCTAGGCTTGGAGCAACACCAGTCTCTATGAGTGGGATGTTTGGCTTCTTGAACTCCTGTTTCTTTTGCTTTTCTTTGACATGACTGTGCAGAAAAGAGAACAGATTAAACTCTGCATTTGTGACGTGATCATCTTCCACTAACCGCATGGAGGCGACAAAGACAGTAGAACCGATTAGGTTTAATGGGCAATTTACTGACTAGAAAAATAACGTACCCATCTGACACTGGGGGATCTTTTAAAACTGTGATACTGTCTTGGCCTTTAGCAAACTCCACAATAAGGGTCCGATCCAAAATCTGTAACTGATGGAGCCTGCTGAGGGCCTACAAGAGATGAGGTGGGAGGCTGATTACTCACAGCTAATTTATAGAAAACATAGTCACATCTTAATTTGCAATAATATATATATATATATATATATATATATATATATATATATATATATATATATATATATATAGTGTCATTTGTGGAGGAAATACTCACCTTGGCTGCCATCTTCTCACTTTTAAATGTTGCAAAGGCTGCATGTTTCTGTTAAGAAAAGGGGGGGGGGAATCACTCATATAGGAGAAAAAGTAAAATTTTAGGATGTAAGAATTCAAAAGACCTACCAAACGTCCCCGGTTGGAAAATACTCGAACCGACTCGGCACCAAAATACTTCAGGAGGTCCTCCTTGTCATCCTGACTGAGCTCAGCCGGTAAGTGGCGGACAAGCAGTGTTCTGCTGCAGTTCTTTTCGGACGAGTCTTCATTTCTTTCCATTTCCTTGTTGCACAGAAGAACAAAAACATTAATCCTCACAGATCTCTGAATAAATCACACCTGCTTAAATTCTCAATTAAATTCAGAATTCAACTCAAGTATATTTAATAATTTTGTTTTTTTTGGGGGGGTTTGTCACATTTTAATGTTTCATATCATCCGACTTATGTGATACGAGACAAAGAAACCTGAGAAGATACAAAAAGCCACTTGCAAATGTTTGTCTTTGATTTAGAGGGGGCATTGAATTGACATTTTTGCCAGTTTACTGTTTATTACCAGACCAATAAATGACTTGAAGTTTAAAAGACATCTAAAAGCAACAGACCCGCTTCGATCTGAAGAGAATCATGACAAAGTCGTGGACATTAGTCAGTCTGAAAAGGGTTATAAAGAACAAAAAAAAAAGCAAACCAAAGCGAGAGCTATTAACTACAAAGCACATGAGCAATTCACTCCTGAGGTCATAAAAGAACAGCATGAAAACTCACTGCAGGCCTCAGTTAAAGACAGTGTTTAGGATTCAACTGTGAGAAAGAAAAACTTGGTGAAAATGGCATTCATAGGAAGAGTTCCGAGGTTAGATACAATGGTTACCCAAAAAAAAAAAAATTCAAATAAAAAAAAACACAAACGGCTGGTTTTCACATTCGCCACATAAACATCTTAATGATTCTCAAGGCATTTGGGAAAAATATTTTGTGAATCGAAGTGACAAAAGTGAAATGTTTAAGAACTTGTATGTTCCATTACAGCTGTAATAAGACGATTATGCCGCGGTGTCGGAGGTTAGACTCAAGCACAAAAATGTATAGAGAAAATGGTGTTGGAAAGGCCTAGTCAAAGGCTGGACTTTAAATAGACTTAGAAGCTGTAGCATGACCAGAAATTAGGTGCAAAAAACTTAAATTCTGCAAATATCCCTGGATCAAATACATGATGTCAGCCATGGTGGCAGAAACTCAGGTTAGGGGAGGTCCACATTTTACAAACTGGTTGGGCAGCATATTTTCTTTTCCTCATATAAATGTAATGTTTGGAAAACTGAATGTTCTACTCACTCTGGTTAACATATTAATACATATATTTGATCATGTATAATACTGATTGTGACAACACAGAAAAAAAAAGAAAAAAATAGAAATCTATTTGGGGAATACTATTTGGAATGCCAGTGTATTTTATACCGAGGTGTATGTCTGGTCACATCATAAAGAGCCCTATTAACCTTTAAAAAGCCCTAGGCTTTTTTTCTTCTTCTCAAATTTCCCACACCTACACCCTGGAACGCTTTTTACAGCTTGTAAAAGGTCTGAAATTCACAAACTGCTCTCATATAATAGGAAGGTATATGCGGTAACTGAAAAATTATCAAGAAAATTAGTGGGCATGAGTAATTGAGCTTGAACGACAGAAAATATTAAATATGAATTCTAGCTGGGGGGAAAACAACACATTGGCACCTTGTTTTCATTGTGAAGAAGCAAATACATAATAAATAGTAACTACTCACTCTTATTGACTTTAGATCAACTTTTGGTGTCTGCAATAACAAATAATTGAAAGTTGGAAATGTTACTCTAAGATGCTAGAAAATGGAGGCTAGCGGGCTTAATGGGTTAAGAGAACTGCTTGGCAGGCTTTCATACTAGTAAGGCTGCATGTTGAAAGAGGCAGGGCAGAGAGTAGTCAATATATCAGCTATAAATGCACAACTAAACACTGAGACTCCATTCCACTACTCTGAGATGTGCTTGGCGATAATGAAATTCCGACTACTTAAGAGCATTCGAAAATTTAACTGAATAATACGTTATTGTCCCACGAGGGGAAATTCGGTAAAAGTGATTAAAAGAGCTCCAACAAAGTGCTAGCTAGCCATGGCTGTTACCTTATCTGCTACACCCCACGAAACATCTACAGATCAGTTTCTCGTTTGTAACAAACATAAGGGGGAGTGTTTTCGGTAGACTTGTAAACAAAGAGCTAAGTAATATGAGGTGCAACGACTATTTCTCTTCAGGAAAGATTTACTCAGGTTGAGCTAGCTCATTGCTAATGCTACCGACAAGATTTAAAACCATGCGTTTTATAGGTGCATTCTATATGGATGTCTAATGAAAAAGTACCGTTAAAACACTGGCTGGATTTAGCTTAGTTCAGAGCAAAGAAATATAGTTTCCATTGAACAGATTTCATACTTACCTCCTAAATCTTCCTGTAAACAAGCTGGCTTCCGGATAAGTCTTCTTCTCTTTCTTTACCCCAACAGAGAAACATTTCGGATCTCTACTGCCTCTTTTTGACAGTAAAAAGTCACTGCTTCTCTCTCGCTACAATTTAGGCGTTTGTTATGTGCTCAACCGTTAACATAAAACGATCTCTAACGGATGGCCCATTTATGTCTACGCTAAAACAAACACTTGAACAAAGAATAGATAGTTTTTTTTATTATGTTACTTACATTATGCTCTTTATTTTTACCCTGAAATTGTCCATTTGCTAATTTGCCATTTGCTACTTTGCTATTCGCCTTCGGGGGACCTTTTGGAAACATTTCCTGGTAGGTTTCCGAAAATTGTGATGTATTGAAGCTAACCTTTAGACCAATATTTAAAAGATTTGGGGAAATAGGCATTTCATATGAAGAAAAAACATCATTGAATGTCCTTTGAAAGTTATTTTCAAATCTTCAGAAAAGATTTTACCAAGGGTTCACAATGCTTACATTGTGAGCATTGTAGATAGCCTAGATAAAGGTAGATAGTCTAGATAAAGGTATCATTGCAAAACTAATTGGTAAGTCAAGGGAAAGCCATTTTATTTGTACAACATATTTTCAGAAACAAGGCAACTCAAAGTGCTTTACATAATAAGATGGGAAATGAAATAAACAAATGACATAATTTCATTTCAAGAGGTGAAAAGAATGGTGGGTGAAAAAGCTCTCTTCAATTAATGATGTCCCAGTGATTACTAAACAATGGCAAATCTAAACAGATGGGTTTTAAACCTTGAATTAAAGAAACTCAATGTTTCAGCATTTTTGTAGTTTTTCTAGAAGTTTCTTCCAGAAAACAGGAGCAGAAACTGAATACTGCTTCTCGATGTTTGGTTCTGAATTTGGGGATGCAAAATAGCAATGAACCGGAAGATCTGGGAGGTCTGGAAAGTCAATACAGATCTTAAATGCATATTTGGTCCTAAGCCATCTAGCGATTTATATATAACAATAACAAAAAAATATTTGAAAGTCTATTCTCAGAGCTAGTTGACCTTCAAAGAACCTTTTGGGAAAGTTTCCTGAATGTCCGGCAATGGATATATGGTGAAACATGTTGATGATCTTTGGAACCTTAAGTCATTATTAATGTGTCTTGCATACACACTGTATGCCCAGCCCTAGTGGGCTTATAAGACACCAAAAGAGAACATCAACAAAAGGACCAGACAGTAGGCACAATATACGATACATAAACTTATCTAAACAAACAAGTCTGCCGCCTCATCCAGGCTTTACTCACAAAAGAAGCCAATTTAAGCACATTAAATTTAAACAACCATTTCATCTTGTCGTCATCACTGATCCAAAACATTTCTGGCATTTGAACAAACAATTTATCCATCAATACATTTCTAAAATCATCGTACTCTGGACAATATAACACGAAATGAGTTTCACTTTCAATCTCTCCTAAATCACACAGTCTACAGAGTCTGTCCTCTTCAGGAGTTTGAGCGAACCCACCAGTTTCTATTGCTATAGCTGAGCCATCAAAGATCTTTGGTTCCTTGTCAGATTTGCCTTTACATACAACTCAGTTTCAAATACGTCCTTAATTTGAAAGTAAGTTCTTAGCTTTGGCTTTGCCATAATCCCAGCCAACCATTTGTGTTCAAAATCTGACATTAAAATTGATCTGATGGTTTTAACACTACAGGACAAATTATTCTGGAATACATACTGGAGTTGTGCATCAGCAAAGACAGTTCGGAGCTCTTCACCCCAAGGACACTTATTTTTACTCCATAGAAATACTTTTTTTGTTACTCTATTTTCAGGCAGGTTAATGAGTCGATTCCACAGTCTCACCATTTCACATTTCCTTTGGACTGATTCAGGAACCCAGCCCATATCACCCTGCGCTGCCAGCACTGGGACACATTTATGAACTCCCAAAAAGAAGCGGATTGCACGATTTTCTACTGCGTCTAAGGCTGGGCTCTGCATGCCCCCCCACTCTATAAATGTTGTAGATAACCTACAATGAGCTTTTGGGAAACCTTCACATGATAATTTCTGTGGCATACATTGAGTCCTTCAGGGAAAATTCTTTTTTATAGATTTTCTGAAGGATTAGCTGTAAATGTTCTGAATAAACTTTAGGGAGACTTTGGAAAAAAAACTTGATAGATTTCTGAATTTTGCAACTTAATCGGAAAAAGATAGTCACCATCTGCATCATTCTCATCAACTTGGCACCAACACGCCAAATTATGACTCAGTGTTTAAAAGTATTACACCCAACATCCTATTTCTACTTACTACAATGTCTATAATAAAAAAGCTACATTTGCAGAAGGAATAGTCTTTTATTTCAGAAGAAATTGCTAATTTAAACCATGCCACCTTCACTTAGTTTTCTAATAAGTGATAGATGACTTTTTATTTTACCTCTCTGCTGTGGTTGTTAGCATTTTGTTATTTGGAATGTCTTAATTCAACATTTAACAGCAAGCTAAAAATGTGTCATTTTCCCCCAGCAGATGTCACCCTAACCATATTGAAGTAATAACTTTTTCTGCAGCAGAAATACCATTCATGTGCTGAAACTTTCATTCAGCCAGTATTCATCGCCAAGTTGGTGATAGATCTCTTACGATAACTAATGTAAACCTTTTTTTAGTACTGAATCATCCCTACAACTTTATTCATTCATTGGATAAACAAAGATATCCCCAAAATTAGAATAAAATTACCATTTCTTGTCACTTAGATATTAGATCAAAGTTAATTTAAGATTAATACCAACAAACTAAATGCAACAGTTACAGAAGAGCTGTGCTTTTTCTGTTCACCCAGTAATCATGAAGGCCTTCTTCGGGGTCTTTCCACCCTCCCCCTGGGGAAAATCTCCCTTACAGTTCTCGAGATGCCTCCAAATTCCAGTCCAGATGAAGCCCTTTCTTTGACGTGCAAGGCGAGGGCATTCCTCGGCAAGGCAACACAAAGCCGCCTTTCACCGTGGCCTGGCTCTGAAATTTCACAGGTGATGGAAGGAACGGCAGACACCCGACCCTCCTCCTTGCCTTCACCAACGTAGCACATCAGTCCCACTGATAGAGGGATGCTCACTGACATTCTAGCTGTGGCCAAGAAAGAGAACCTTCGCTAAAGCACAGGATTTAATACAATGAATTGTTCTGCATATTGTAGCAAACATGATGTTCAACAGACTGGAGAAGACATACAGTCGCTTCTCCCTTCTTTTGTAGATTACAGGTGTTTCCAGCTAGAATAGTCAAAAGAATAGCAGCCTAAAAGAGATGTAAAAAAAAAAGAGTGATGAAGGCCTGTTGATCCGTTTGTACCTCTATTTATGGAAGCTGTCCTAATAATAACTTTCAAGAAAGGCTTCTGCTTCTGTCAACAAGACATTATAAAGTGCAAAGCTGTCACTATGGAATGCATGTTCAGTTGCGATGAAGGGGCAGTAGGTAGGAGTCTGCCCTGTAATCGAGGGTTGCCAGTTTGAACCCCAGTTTTGTCCTTGTCCTTGGACAAGACATGCCTTGCCTACTAGTGGTCAAAGGCTCCAGTGGTGCCTATATATAACAACATCACTTGTCAGCATGCCCCTTCTGACTCTAAAGCTGTATAGATTTTATGCAGTCATTTACATTTATTTAAGAGGCCATAGGACAAGTAGTGTACTGTAACCACAATTTGAACAGAATGTAGAAAAGTTGACACTAACTAAAGTTTTGCCAGTGTGCTTAGCTTCATTTAGTCTCTTATGTCCAATATGGGCCGTCAGGGTAATATTTTTCCATCTGCAATACATAATTCAACACTGCTATAAATGTTTTCTTAAAAGTGCCATCTGAAAGGTGACCTGCCACCAGCTTTACTTCCTTAGAGTATCTCCCCATGAAACATGCTTGCTTGATGCCCTCCCTACATCTACTTTGGGATGAAGTAAGCACAGCTTTCTTAAACTGCACCATGTTTTTACAAGCAGCAGCCCCAAGTAACACCAAGGGATGGAGATCTCAAACAGACTCAAGCGATGTTCCCCGATTCTTTTAGGTCATTTTACACTGGTAAAAAACCACAACACAACATGAACCATAAGTCAGAATATAAATGGTGTCTAAGGAATTAGTGTATGTACTTAAACAAAAAGGGTGAAATAACTGAATACATGTGTTATATTTTAGATTCCTCAAAGTAGCCACCCTTTGCTCTGATTACTGCTTTGCATTCCCTTGAGCTTCACCAGGTAGTCACCCGAAATGGTTTTCCAACAGTTTTGAAGGAGTTCCCAGATATGCTTAGTACTTGTTGGCCCTTTTACCTTCACTCTGCGGTACAGCTCACCCCAAATCATCTTGATTGGGTTCTGGTCCGGTGACTTTGGAGGCCATTTTATTTCACAATTTTTGTAAAAATACTGCATAATTCCATATTTGTTAATTCATTGATTTAATGCCTTCAGTGAGAATCTACAATGTAAATAGTCATGAAAATAAAGAAAACGCACTGAATGAGAAGGTTAAGTAATTCACTTCATGGCTGTCATAGTTTTTTTTTTATCTAGTATACTAAAAAATACCAATAGCATATAACCTCCCCTGACTCTGTACCCTTACAATGCTCCTAAAAGCCTCCTCAGCTCCTGATTACTACTGCAGTTCCCTGATGGAATACTGATGGAAGACTGATACACTTTGGACAGTAAACTCAGGTCATGTCCAGCTATAAATGGAGTCTTTCATAATACAGGCAATGAATGGGGGCCACTCTGTGCTGGGAAGGCATAGGTTTCCATTAGCCCACATGATCTGTTTGGACAAACATTGAATTGGAGTGGATTGAGCCACCATTGTGGTGGCAGGATTATGGGTTGGAAAACTGAGTTGAGTTCATGATTTGACAATATTTCTGACCAATTTTATTCGACCGCACTGCCCCAAATAGAAACGTTTCAAAATTAGCAACACATCGTTTCAGATTATTATTATAAAAACAGCCTTCAGGGGGGTTCACATTTAAGGAAGATGTTATGTGTTGCCCAGTAGGTCAGTCTGCTCAACAGGCAGTCTGGCTTTTCTAACTCTTTAAATGTATTCTTTGTGCTAATAACTAAACAATGCTTAACAAGGAGAGATACAGTTGGGATGCCCGCTCTGTTTACACGGGTTGTAATAACAGTACTGTGAGGCGCTCAGGCTATAACCTAACTACTAACCACTCCAGGTGACCGGAGTCTACAAAGACATAAATAACATGACCAGTTGCAGTCTTTGTTTGATTTGCATTTTACAGGAAGCATTTGATAACATGTGATGTTGGAGAAATGGCAGAGTTTATCTTCTTGGGTGTACGTGATAGGTAGGTTCACATTTAACCCAGACATGCACTTAATAAAGTTGCTTGAGTGCTTGAAACAATAATAGATTTATCTTTCTAAATTGTGATGGTAGATGTAAGTAACAGGCTAAGACAAAGTTGTATTTGTGAATTAAAAAAAAAAAGTTTTACATTGACTGGTTAATGTTTTGCTATGATCAAACACATCGTCCCACTGTTTGGATAGAGACTGATTACTGAAGGTGAATGAAAGTCAAGAATTTACGACTCAGACAATGCTAAATGATCCGTCAAGACCTCAGGACCGAGAAGCAATTAACACACAAAGATAACCATCATAAAAGGTCTCTAAATGTAATTCAATAGAGATAATTTAGTGCAAAAAGTAAATAAACATTTGACAGTTTAAAGAAACCTCCTTAAGTGGTTCTAAACATGATCAATTTTAATTTGATGCAAACAAAACAGAAATTATGCTGTTAAAAGACTATCAAACGGACCCATGTAAAGATAACTACTCAGCAGAGGAAGGAAACATAGAATTTTTGACATTTAAAATCGCATTAAACAAATCTAACTCATCTTTCTTTTCCATGATAAGCTCACAATGCAAAGTCATTTTGTATTTGTATTTAGCAGAATGGCTGGCAGCCCTCAACACATTTCTGAAATAATTTATTAAGGCTTACGTTAGTTATTAAAAACATTGATAATAACCCAATTGTTAACTTCGTAATGGGTGGCGCAGTGCAGGAGTGAATAAGTATTTAAAAAAGATTAACTTTATTGTCTTACTTTTTAAGTAATACCCAATTAAGTTTTAATAACATGCTGTTTTAGTAGATGACATGTATGTTTAAAACCTGAAAATGTCTGCAATCCTTTTTTTTCAAAGCTGATTTCTCAAAAACCAAAAGCTGAAACAAGATGAATTGTTGAAGTGGTCCGCCTGCCTGGATACCATATTTTATAAACCTGTGTTTTCAGGGAAAGTATTGGAACTCTTGAATTCAACTATTTGGATGGTTGAACAAATACTTGGCCAATATAGAGTAAACGTGATCTGAAAACGTATAAACCCTCTGCATCTGTGCATTTACAACATGTCTGCAAATCTTTTTTTTTTCAAACTGATTTCTCAAAAACCAAAAGCTGAAACAAGATTAATTGATTAATTCAGAAAATCGTCCCAGCAGTTAGAAACTCCTCTTGCATCTCACCTCTTGCACCTCTTGTTTATTGTTTGCATCATTAAAGACAACATTTATGGCCTACATCATGTATGTACAATAAACCTTACACTATAGATTACCTCAATGAGCCCACCCTCACCATAAAACACAGAGGTGGCAGAATCATTCTATTAAGAGGCTTTCTTCAACATGGATATGGAAACTAGGGATACTTAAAGAGGAGTTTATGGATAAAGCTGTTGTAAATGCCAAGCAATTCTGTAGGAAAGTCTCTTTTTCTCCCCCATATCTAGTCAATGCCAAGCAAGAGATGGGATTGTTTGGGGAGAAGTTCTTTAAAAAAATAAGAAGGCATCTTTGTCAAATAACTGCTCAATCAGTAATGGGGTAAACAGTCTTGTAAAAACATAAAACATGATCTAGCATCATATATGTAAAGAGGTTAAGAATCATCAGTCATGTTTTAAATTAGTCAGTTATCCAGCTGTGAAAGATTAACACGGCTCTCTATTGGCCACTTTCAGGATATCAATAAGATTTTTGAGCCATTAATTGGCAGGACAACACTTTGCTGTGTGAAACACGATCCCAGATGCATGTTTGCTCTGTCACACAAAACAGCCACCAGTAACCACTGGTTAATGAAACTGCAATAGCATCAAACTTCTAAACATAGCTTCACTGTCTTCAGAGAAACCAGACTGTATACAAGGTTCCCACCTGTTCTATTTCTGCTCAAAGATCTCATATTGAAGTCCTCCAAAAAGTCCTGCATTCAGTATTCTGCTGGGGCGTGTTTTGTCTCCCTACATCATGCCACTCCACTCGTGCAGCTAGACTGTCCTCTCCAAACTCTAAATTATGATCTTTATGCAGGGGCACCACCCAGAGCTTGCCCGGACCACATGGTGAAAGAAGCCACACAGCTGGATTACAACAGGCATCCCTGAGTTTTTTTTGCCAGCAGAAATTATACTCCCTGGGAGATATTTTCAGTCTTTTGAAGACTATTTTACTTTAAGAAGATCTAAAAACAGCTGTGTGCTTATAACAGTTTCTATTCTTTTGCTCGATAAAGCCACAACTGTGATTATAATAATATGATTTGTTGGATCTTAAGGTACACTGACATAACCACCAAAGTTCTAAGAATTGCCTCTAAGATGTGATGCTTTGACAGCTCTTACCAATTCTTTAATTTATCGTAGTTTTGAGGTTAAATTTCTGTCTAAAAGAAAGTAGAGAAAACTCAACTTCGCATTGTTTTCAGAGACCATATAATCTAGCATCTGAGGGGTGGATGGCACTAGTAAGAAAAAAGTGCACATATGGAGACCATTCAAAACTTTAATAGATTCCAGACAAAATCTCCAACAGTTTTTCACAAGACAGATGCTGAGACTAAGAGTTGAGGTTATTGTTTTCTCCTTATGTGATGATTAAATGTGTTCAGCTTTTATATATCCTATGTATCTATATCTAAATTTAAAAATTTAAACTGACATTAAAATTCCAAAAGGTTTTTGGTGTAACATGCAGGTTTGGACTTAAAGTCTGGGTGAAACTCAATTCTCTCTCTCCTAATGTGGGTTGAATGTAAACAAACTAACTGTACAAGTCAGTGATAGATAGATAGATAGATAGATAGATAGATAGATAGATAGATAGATAGATAGATAGACAGACAGACAGACAGACAGACAGATAGATAGATAGATAGATAGATAGATAGATAGATAGATAGATAGATAGATAGATAGATAGATAGATAGATAGATAGATAGATAGATAGATAGATAGATCATATAATGCTTTGCGTTACACTTGCTGATGCAAGGTTTGGATGCAGAGTCTTAGCCATGGAAACCCAACTCTCGCATCACTAACCACACTTTGTTTGGGTTTGATATGAAGGCCAGATGATGTTTGGAGAACTGTAGCAATTACGTCATAGAAGGCATGTGATCTCCATTTACTGTGAGCCTCAGAGTCCCCTTTTCAAAATGTATTTCCCTCTCATGTGATTTCACATGGTCCTCTAATTTATTATAACTACTACACAAATAAAGTATGGAATATTAAGCAAGGAAATGTCCTGACTGGGCTTATTCCATAGGTGGTACTGTATCATGGTACCATGCTGAAGCTCATTTGAGCAACCCATTCTTTCTCAAGTGTTTGTTGAAGTGGTCTGCCTTTCTAAATGATGGATTTTATAAACCTGTGTTCATGAAAAGTATCGAACCTCCTGAATTCAGCAATTTGGATAGTTTTGGGCCTGATTTAACAATGGTTTGCACTTGTTATTATCAGTGTAAATTGCGCAGCGTCACAAAAACAGGCTCCAGCTGATTTACTAACATGGCGGTGAGAGCATTGACCCTGTTAAACCCGGATCAAGATACATGCAATCCATTTCATGCTTTTCCCCATGCTGAATGTGCAATATTGGCATTTCCATGAGAAGACACAAAATATTAGGAGGACAAAAGGCAAATATGTAGGCGTTGCAGGCGTAGTGTGATTTAATAAACATCAAAATGTTTTGGCTATTTTAGCACCTATTTTTACCCCTTGTGAAAGGGGTCTTAACTTAGCTCCACCACATTTAACGTTGAATAACAGTTTATTACTGACAAATGAAAAATGTCATTCACACACAATATAACCTACTAGTATTTAGCACTCTGATGGCCATAAACATGTGGTTATGTAAATATTTACCTGTTTTTTTCCTCAAAAAATCCATTATAACCCATGCTCAGCATTTCTACACCTGCTGAGTGCACAGTGAGTTGAGCTTCTCATAGACATTTAGTTTCCAACAGAGTGGGTATAATATTCCTGGATTCCAAATAATAAAATGTAGTAATCATGTACAATACCACAATGACGATTAGGCTACATACTATATGACATTATTTAAAAAAAAAATCCATACATTTCAGATTACACAATTTTAAGATAAAAAGAAATTCTACCGTAACTTGACATTCAATAGAGGCAAAGATAAAGGGCTGTGCATTGCAACATTAGTAGAATATGGACATTTTGGTGACCTTGTTCCAGACATGCTGCAGGTTTAATCAGTCTGACTTTTGAAGGGCCGGTTCTGGGCATAGGCGCCAGGCCGTTGCCTAGAGCACCTGATGGAGGAGGGGGCACCACCGTGGGGCAGGGAGTGTCCGGTTTGTGGAAGCTCAATTTAGGAAGAGAGCTGAGATGTCTGCTGTTGTGACAAAGCGCGGGGGGGGGATACGGGAACCTCCTTATTTTCTTTCCCGCCGTCTTGCCGTATTAAAGTTTAGTTGTAAATTTCCCGCATTTTATCATCATAAGAAAATCCTCTGCCTCTCAGTTTAGAGACGTGCAAGAGCTGCTGCCTGCTGCAGTTACAGTGGCAGGTCTGGCAAAGTCAGCTACGGGAATAACAATAAGATGCACCTGATGAAGATAGAGTCCCTCAAAAACCAACTAGAAGACATGCAAATATATCAGGGAAATGGGACAGCAAGTTTCCTTCCCTCCAGAGGAACTGGGAGGGGCGCAGCATCAACACAGGTAGGTGCGGTTCTGTACACTTAGTGACTAGTGACAGATTAAAACATATTGGAAATAAGCGACGAAGGTAGGAAATTGTCGGAGAAGTATATAAAGTCCCATTTAAAAAATATTAAATAAGAGGTACTCCATCCGCCTGTGTTTCCCCTTGGATCAGAGTATGAATTAATAATTGTATTCAATAATGTGAGTCAGACCTGCTGTATTTACCCTTGAAATTAGTTTAATTCAGCCTAGTTCATAATCAAAATGACTAAGAGAATAGAGTATGGCAACAGATTTTAAATTAAGAGTAAAAAGTTTTGTTCCTTAAATCAGTCAATCTTAAGGAGAACACAATTCATGTTTTTTGAGGCCTCAGACAATACCATTTGGATTTATTTCCTCTCTGCTCTAGAAAAATTTGTTTCTTTAATATATATAATGTGCACTGTAATGCATCTTGATGTGCTAAAGAAATATATATTTTTAAATGTTTAGAAATATTTTATACGGAGTTAAAAATATTTAATTTTGAGTTATGAGCAGGGGTGTATCTATAAAGTTTTTAAAGGGGACCAGTTATGATCTTGGGCTGTCCCACCAAAATAAAAGCAGGACTGAAATACAAAAGGGGCGGAGCCTAGACTGAGTGACAATCACCAGAGTCACAACATGGCGTCAGACAAAGATGTGCTTCAACATAAATACATAAAACCCATAAATGAATTAGTAATTTGTCTCTTATATCTATTCTTGTTCAATAAAATATTATCTACAAAAATTAAATATGAAATCTTGCCTAGGGTGCAAAATACCCCAGGGCCGGCCCTGGACATAACTGTGGGTTATGATGCCTGCATGGAGCAGAGAGTGGCCCGTGTACACCGCACGCAGTTTATTACTGACAAATGATAAACATAATTCACAACATTCTAGCCTAATAGTAATTGACTCTGTAACAGGCATTGAATTGATACTGTTTTCCCCCTTTTTTTTTGCCAAAGACGCTTGATGAATCCATGCAGATATTCTTCTTCTCTAGCTGTGGCACAGCTCACAATAGCAGTCACAAAGTCCTCATTTGAATATTTCTCCTTGCGCCTGTCATGAATCTCTCACGCAATACTAGATCACCCACAAATGAAGGACAACCCACTGTTGCACATTTTTAGCGCTGCATGCAATTTTATTAGGAATCATGATAAATCATTCTCATAGTGTAAATATGGTCTGAAAACTTATAAATCATCTACATCTGTGCATTCACAACATGTTGGATAACTTGCTGCCTCACCAGCTGCTCATAATGAGGAACTCCTTGTGATTCCATGCAAAGCAGATGTTTTACACACAACTTTAAGTTTCTTTACATAATTTGTGTGTTCTGTTTTTGTTTTTTTCCCTACTGGATTCTGTACCCTCAGCATTGTTCCTTTCCATTTGTTTTGTATCTAAAATATCCCGTTGACTCTTAGGCCCTGTTGTAAGGCTGTCTCATCCACAAGCAGCTGCAGTTTCAGAACATCCACAGTTTCAGAACACTGTAAAAGATCATGTTTGAATCGGGTCCAACACTAGAGAACAGTCCAAATCCTGGCTCGATTGTCTGTGTGATTATGAGCTCACCAATATTTTTTGTCAGAGTGGATGACGTCACCGCCCATTCCTATATTTAACACGCATGTGCAACTTTTTGATGAAGTCAAAAAAAATTACATGGGATCATACAGTGTTAGAGTCCTAATAAAGCAAATACTGACCTGATGGATCCTAGAATAGGATTTACTGTCCCTCCAGTATCGCCAGCAGCAAAAAATGGATCTGGAGAACTGCAGACACTATATCATTGGGAATAAAACTCACATTTGAAGCTAGATTGATCATGTTTACCACCGGGTTAACTGTGCATGCTCAGTGTTCTCTCTGTGTTTCCCTGGCATGACAACGCCACCAATGGGCCCGGCATAAGCACTACAGTAGTTTCAGCTGTTTGTGTAAATCTGTGTGATCAAAGGTTTTAATTATTGCTGTGTTTTTATTTCAGACTCTGTTTTTGAAACTACGCATTTTGCCCTTTTTAAGGTATTGGACTTAAATGCCTCTTAAGGTACCTATGTTCCGTTATTGGACTTAACTGCCTCTATCTTCTCATCTCTCAAAGAAAAGCTCAAGTCCAAATCATCCAAAGTTGATGCGAAAGCTGTTTCAAATTAGCTCCATTCTCGAGCTGCAGCCATCTTTGTTGTTTTGCACCGTCAAAGCTCTGCCATAATCGTATATATATATATATAGATAGATAGATAGATATTTATTTATAAACAAAACTCTGTCGTAATGGTGCTAAGCTCGCCCAGCATCTCTCTAAAAACATAGAGCCCTGTGATTAGCAAAGGCAACACTCCTAAACTTTGCCGAGCCAGTGTGTGAATGTGTGCATGAATGGGTGAATGACTGAATGTAGTGTGAAGGGTTTTGGGGTCTTTAGGGACTAAGGCCGTTTTCACATGTGTGGCCGTGCCAGAATACGGCCAGAGAAAATGTGAATTTCTTCTGTTCAGATGGCACGTATTTGACCAGTATTTGAATCCAGTGTTTTACTACACCTAAACAGCAGGTGGCGGTATACAAGTAAGTATGTAGATGTCCAACAAACAAGGCAGTGAAAAGTACCAACGTCATAAAATGAGCAACAGTTTAGAATGTAAACAAACTGGTCTACTGGTCAGCTGCTACCTGAAGCCATCTACAGGGGGAGTGTTGTCGTAAACCCGCACTTTTGTAATCTGCTGTGTTGCTGTGGGATGCTTAAATCGTGTTGTTTTGGTATTTTGGTCGCGAGGTCGTTCTGTAATTTCGGCCAGCGGTGTTGTCATTTCCGCGTGGAGCGCGTCTATTGTCTTGAGTACGGCCAGAGTACGCGTTGTGTTCACATGATACGTGGCCGCTCGTACCTGGACTTGAATACTACCTCCAAGGCAGGTCTCTCTGGCTGTATCCTGGCACGGTCCAGTCTGTGTTCACATGGTATGAAATAAGTCCATGATTCTCAAACTGTGGTACACATACCACCAGTGGTACTCAAGCTCTCCCTAGTGGTACTTGGAGGAAAGTTCTAAATATTGTTTTGAAAATAAAATTTATTCAAAAATGTATAAATAACAGAAGGTTTTACTGTGGCTGGCAACAATTACCAATAAGTAATCCTTTTTATGAGTAAATAAGCCTCCTTTGTTAATTGCCTATAGTTAAAAGGGTAAGCCTTCTCTACTGTATGTTTAGGTTGCTCATGATAGTGGTACTTGGAGAGCTCGTCATTTTCTCAGGTGGTACCCACCGTAAAAAGTTTGAGAAATACTGAAATAAGTGGATCGTGCACAAATACGGTATCTGAGTACGGACTCCAGTACCATGTGAAAACGTCCTAAGTAAAGGGCTATACAAGTACAGGCCATTTACCAATGGAAGATGTATTGATACTACTTTGGACAAGGCTAGACCGACCTTCAGACCAAAATATTTAGCTACTGTTAGTGTAGGCTAGGGAAATTCTGCCTTCAGTCTTTCTGACCCCTTAAAGCACTGTACATGTTCTGCTTGCCCAAGGACACCATTACTGTGGAAAGCTGGAATTGAACAAACAACCAGCCAATTACGAGATGAGTACTCTACAGCAGTGGTTCCCAAACTTTCCAGTCATACTTTATCTTTGTGATGCTGTTTGAATCTCAAATATTCCCTAATAAATCTCTGAAGTCTTCACAGACTAGCTGGATTTGACTTGAACTTAAATAACAGATATCTGGACACTATGTAAAGCACCTTGAATTGCCTTGTGTGGAAAGTGTGCTATATAAATAAAATTGCCTTGCCTTGCCTTTTTACTAGTGATGAGACTTCTGAAGATGTTAGTAGCACTGGATTTTATATTGGGGTATCAGGATAAAGGAGACTGAAATCATATAGTACACCAACTTCTATGAATGTTTTTAAATTGTATCTTTCTCAATTTACATGGTGCATTCTGTTGGTCTATCTGATAGATCTTGACTAAAAACCACTGATGTCGGGCGTTGTAACAAGGCAAAAAGTGGGCAAGTTCAATGGTTATGGATCCTTTAACATTAAGGCCCTTAGCAATCACTAACCATCCAAAGTGTGCCACATATGAAGAGTAGTCTTACAATGTCTTACAGCTCTTGCAGTGCTCCACCAAACTTTTTTTATTTTTATTCCCCATGGGAGACTGTTTAAACACTACAGTATTTCAGTGGCACCACAGTGAGTGCATGGTGCCCTAAGATAGAGGACAGTTCCTACCATTTTACTGACTCTGTGGGAGGAGAGAATCACATGAAAAGGAGTTTTATGAATGAGGCTGATGGCTACTGCCTCTAAAGCAGACCAGGAAATGTAAAAAAAAAGAAAGAATTTAGCTGCTGCCCACTAAGAAGAGTGAACCATTGCACTATATTGGTAACACATGTGTACCTAAGGCCCATGATAAATCTCTTAATACAGCATTTTAAAAGAATTAGGATTTGGGATTCTGCACTACATGTTTAATTTCCCCCCTCAGACTTTTATTTAGCTGGTCTATCACTGGGGTGAGAGGGATTTTAAAAAACACAGTTTAAAATCAATTTATTTATTGCACATGATAGTAAACTGTAAAAAAACTGTATGTGTGTTTGTATAGTTTGCAGACAAATGATCTAATCTTTAAGTGTACTGAGTTTTCCAACAGTTCTGCAGTGTGCAAATTTTAATCTTTCATAATCAGTGGCTTCCTCAACATAAAAGGGCCGGTTATATGCACATGTACAGACATAAATCCACCCACAGGCTAATAGCTGGTTGAAGGCCACCCATCCCACATCACAGTAGCCTCTATCTTTCTGTCCAGGCCTGTTCATTGATTTCTTTCTTCACTAACCCAGCTAATATTAACTTTTAATGAACTTTTCCTTCCTGGAAAATTGCAGAATCAGGGTTAGAATAGATTATACTCCTACAATTGATGTGTAGCTTTATCACTGAAGGAAAACAAGGTTTGTATTGAGATTTTTTTTATGAGAGGGCTGCCTTGAGAAATATGATAGGGCCGACTAAATAGGCTAACTGTGTTGTGTTGGTGGTAAACATTAAGCTCATTACGTTCAGCTGTTATGGACTGTTCAATTAAACAACACAAGTGCTGCTTCAAATCCCACAAAGCTAACATGGTACTTTATTGTAATTTCTGAAACTTTCTGAAGGCTTGTTTACAAAATATTAATGATACGGTCGAACAGTTTTAATGTTTTTTCTTCTATTTTTATAAATAGAGAAATTTGCTATATTTAAAATCCAGCTGAAAGCCCATAGGGTATTCATGCAAATAGTGAAGTATAAGGCTGTGCTCTGGAGGTGATGCAGTGTATAATTATAAAGTCCTGAATAACCCTTGAAGTTAAACTTTTATCAACCTATGCCTTCACTTTAGATGCCTCTAAGCAACAGTACCCAGACAGGAGTACATTCCTGTCTTCTCAGGCGTATGCTAAAACAGTGTTGAAAGTCTGGTTGCAATATTGCCGCTTTTTGTCTCGTTTTCTTGAATGAAGCTGCTTCCTATTATAAACACCTGTAGTCCACATTGAGCTAACCTCAATGAATGGCAAGTGATTTTTACTCAACTGAAAGAAAGTTTAGAGTTTTTCTAAGGGAATTATACATGCTCTAATGAGAGAATGTCGAAAACAGAATTTTGGCTATACATGTATTTATGTATAAAAACAATCATATACATCATAAAGCCCAATGGTACCTCTGGAAGAGATGCAGAAATAACAGCTCAGGTGAGATATTTGTCTTAAGGACAACTATTGATTGTGTACGCCACAATTTTAAACTTTATACAGTGAAGCGATGACTAAAAGAAATTAATAACTTATCTTCTCTATGCTTTGCCACAAGCCTTCAAGAGGGAAACAGCATCATGGTATTTTTCTGTCTTCAGTGTGGACAGGGAAGCTAGTCAAAGATGATGGAACAGTGACTGAGATAGACTTAGGGTAACGCTAAATATACAACCAGAGCTGCAACTGAAGAGTTTAGATTGAAGCATGTTCTGTCACATCTGGAGGCTTGGTGTATTGTACTGGTCCATGTAAGCTGCAGTAAAGTTCCATTGTGCTTGAAAACCAGTGTTAAACACATAATTTATTTCAAATAAAGACTAAATCTGTTGCAGTCAGTCAAATTCAGAGTGCTACGTTCAGAAAAAATACATTCATAGAGCCTTCGAAAACCTACTGCGTACCTCATACAATGATGAGAGACAATGAAATCCAGGAAATGTTGGCTCAGACGTTGCCCAACCAAACAAGGTCTGCGTCAAGTGCTGGGGTACCAAGGACCCTTGATGAAAAATGGGCTACTGGAACAAGGCTGAAATGGACGAGATGCTACTACTCAAGTAAACCTGGTCAGAGGGGTTACAAGGAATGTGGCCTCCCAAACTGCTATCTAAAATATACAAAACATTAAATAGAATAGATGAATCAATAGCCATTCCTATTTTAAAATGGGAGATGGACTTGTCCATCTCATTTGACCGAAACCTCTGGACTCAGATTTCCTTAAGAACCTTTAAATTTCTTAAAAATCCTAATCTACGATTAATACAATATAAAATCCTTCATAGAGTGCATTATACAGGCCAACGGATGTTCAAGATGGGTTTTACGCCATATAATACCTGTTTACGATGTACAAGCAATCTACCAGACAACTATACTCATGCTCTTTGGTTCTGCCCACCTGTCAAGAAATATTGGTACCAGATATGTGAAGACCTATCAAAGTGTCTGAAATGTAATATCACACCTTCTCCCACAGTTTGCTTGCTGGGAAATTTAGATGAAGTTACCATGGATACAAAGTCTATGCAATTAGTTCACATTGCCTTATGCATCGCTAAGAAAAATATCCTCTTGAACTTGAAAAATAAAAATACTCTGAATATTAATCAATATAGAGATCTCCTTCTGGATTACATTGGTCTAGAAACGGCTTCTGCCTCCACATCTGATCAATCTTTCTGGTCTCCCTTGATCAGCTCCATCACCTAGTGGGGTCGGGCCCTTGATTTTGTTCTGTGGGACACGATTGCCGATGTGGAGTTTAAGGGTTGGTGGTGACTGCTAGGGGTCCTCGGGGTTGGGTCCGCTTGCGGTTGGGGCGGTAGGTGCCGTGAATCTCGCCTGGGGTGGGACTTTGGGGGCTTTGTGTGGTGACTCCTAGTGGCTGCATGCGGCGCCTTAGGGGGGTCGTGCTGGCGGACACTGGTTACTGGCCTGGTGCTGTGCTGCTCTGGGGGGGGTCTGGGCTGGGCCTGGGGCTCGGGGCTCTGGGGCGGCGTGCCCCCCGGCCTGTGGGCCTGGCCGGGGCTTGGCCGGTGGGGGGGCCGCTGTCGCCGGTGCCGGCTGGGGGGGGGCTGTGGTCGGCCGGTGGTCGGTGGGCGCTGCTGCCTTTTCCATCTCCCTGGGCTGGTTCTTGTCGCTGGCTCCCCGATGGCCCCTTGCCGCGCCTGCGCGTCGGGGTGTCAGCGGGTGGCCGCGGCGGGTGGCCGGCATCTCTGGGCCCGATCAGTCAAATTGGCACTGGACATGGCTCCTGGGTCTTGGTCCAAGCACTCTGCGGGGTGCTGGGGTGGGGGCCCTTTGACCGGTGCTGGTCGGCCTCCGCGGTGGACTGACCGGGTGGTGGGGTGTGGGCTGGTGGGTGGGGATGCTGGGTTCGGTTGCCTCCCGGCCATCGGGCGGTAGTAGCAAGGCTGGAAGGTGTCGGCCAGGGGGGTTGGCCGCCTGGGGCTTCAGTCTGCTCACGTGCCTGGCGCAGCATGTCCGGGGTATCCGAGTTGGTGCTGCGCCGGGTTCCGGCCTCTGCGCGGGGGTCATCGGGCGCTGGCAGTGCTTGGGGCCTCTCTTGTTGACGGGGAGGCTTTCACCATCTAGCACAGGCGTTCTCCCGAACGGGGTGCGATTGGGATGGGGGGGTTTGTACGGGGGGAGGGTGGCCTAAACTCAGCCTGGGTGTCTAGTGTCCTGTGTTTTGTTAGTAGTTTGAATGTTGGGAGGGATTTAGGTCTGCCCCTGGGGTGGGGGCGGGCGGATGGCCTGGGCCCCCATGGGGCTCGGAGGGGCCGCTGCCGTGGTGGATCAGCTGAACGGGGGTGTCTATTGGGGTCAGCAGGGGAGCTGGCTCCCTGGGGTTGGCATCGTGTCACCCCAGTTATTTCCTCCCCATTTGCCTCTGTCCACCTGCTCCTTCATTCAACCATTCACAAGGCCTTGGGACGTGGGCACGTCACTGGGGTGCGGGATGGAGTTTCCGTCTTCGCTACCTGGTGGCGGCCTGGGTCCCACTTTTATTGAGCAACTTAGACACTTACACTTGCAACATTTACATGACACACGGACATGTAGGGACCTGGCGGTGGGTGCGCCTCAGCACTAGAGGCGGGGCCCCTTATACGGGGCCTCGCCTGTGGTGCCGGTACCCACTATTTAAATGCATCTAGACACTGAGGACCCGGGAAGGGAGATAGGGGTACCTGGCAGTATCCCCATGTCCCACCCCTCTGTTTTAAGTGCACATTAGAACAACACGCAACAACACCACAATTGAGCAGGGGGAGAGAGGCTGGGGGTCTTTCCACACCCCTGTTCGTTGGACCATCAGGGGTTGGAGCCCGGGGAGATTATCAGGTCGTCTGGTCGGGGACCTAGGCTAGTGGGCTACTCTTGCTGGGGTGGGGGCCTTGGCGGTCTGTTTGTCCCCGTCCTGGTGGGCAAGGGGTCCTCCCAGGTGCAGGGGCAGGGTGCTCTATCGGGCGTCTGTCCCTGGGCCTCGGAGTATAGAGTTTGTATGGGGTGTATGAATGAGTGTACAGCGTCCTTTTTTCGTGTGTCCTGTATATGTAACAATGTGTGCGCATGAGAGGGAGGGTACGTATGAGTGTCTCTGTCTGTCTATGTCTCCTTGTCAGGTTGGGTGTTTGGCTGTCCTCTGGCCTGGCTGGTCCTGGGTGGGCTGGTGTGTCGGACTGCCGCTGTTTCGGACCGACATCCTCCTTGGATTGACTGGGGCACCTCTTATGGGGGTGCCGGGGTTTGTAAGTAGGTTGGTGCTGTCTGGTGGATCGGCGGGGACCGTGCCCGGCGCCCAGGCTCCTGCCAGTTCCATGAGTTCTACTGCCTGGTCGGTTAATCTGGGGGGGGTTGTCCGGTATTGGCTGGGCCCCAGATCTTGGCCCTCTGCATGGGGCGGGATCTGAACCCGGGAGCTGGTAGATCTGGATGTCCAGATGCTGGCTGGGCGCGGCCTGGGGAGGGCGTACATCCGCTGTGGCTTTACTGTGGCACCCTGGCGTGTGGGTGTGTGGGGGGGGCCGGGTTGTAGGCGGTGGGTATTGGTCCGGGGTGGCGGCGGCGTGTATTGTCCGTCGATCGGCTGCAGGCGACTCCTGCCCGGTGGCAGCGGCAGGGGACCCCTCTCGGCGGGTCCCTGCTCGGGGCCCTACTGGGAGGCGGTGTGCCCCTGATCCCCGTGGCCTCAGGGTCCTGTTCCGAGCCCGCCCTGGCATAGCCGGTTTCCGGCGGAGCCCGTGGGCTCGTCCCTGCGATCTCTCGGGGCCCCAGCATTGCGGCTGCTTGTTGTTCTCCTGGGGCTTCCATCTATTCCTCTCTTGGTGGGTGATCGGCCCTGCGCTGGTCCGCCTGCGGCTCCTGCGCTCTGTGGGACTCTGGATGCATGCGTCTCCTGCCTCCTTCATGTCTGTGTCGATTCCTGTAGGACGAATTGACGGTTCCTTACACCAGCTATCAATCACTTGCATGGGGAAACCTTATTCAGACCTTCATGCTCGCACACACACATAGGTGTGGGGACATTGGTGTGGACGGACATATCTTGAGTTGAGGTTATTGTCATTAGCTAGCTTTTACCAGGAGCTTAACAGAAACATTAGTATTGTGTTTATTAAGCCATGCTTGTGTGCAGTGAATGTGTAATTCTTTATTTTTATTACTGGATCTGAACTATTGGTGTGGTTCTGTTCAGTTCGTTGTTTTTGTTTGTTTTGTTTCACCGCTAGAGGTGGAGGACTGGGATGTTTTCTTGTGTTCTTTGTTTGCCTCCCTGTCTTGTGTCGTCAGTTCGCGCCTCTGTTTGTGCGGTTTCTTTTCTTCACCTTCTTCCTTTCTTCCTTCTATTCTCGGTATATATATATATATATATATATATATATATATATATATATATATATATATATATATATATACAGTATATATTGCAGGATTAAATTAGTAAAGTTCACAGACTATTTTCATTTGTATTGGAATGTCCTCTGTTTTTTGGTTCTGCAGAGAGGGGGTTGATGTGTTGCAGTGTTATAGAGAAGGCACCTCTTTATCATACTGCGAATGCAGTGTTCTTCCAGTCAAAGCCTTGTTTTGGCTGAAGGTTCGCTTTTGAGGCCATTCCACCAGGGGTCAACTGAAAAAGTAATGCTCTTTCTCACTGTACGCAATCATCCATAAAGTCAACTTGTTTCCATATCCAATGTTTAGTTCCACATTCCCTTCGAGATAATGAATCTTAATCTCTGTAGCATCCATTCTTTGGAGAAATTTGTCAAAGTCTTTAGCTTAGCAAAATCTTATTTTGTTATCACAGACGCCTTCAAAGAGTAATCAAAAAAGAAATCGGATCTAATACAGAGGTTAAGTATATAAAGTAAAGAAGAAAGCAATTAAAAAAAAAATTGAAAAGAAAATAAGGAGAGAAAACAGGAGAGATCACAAGAGGCTGCTGCTCCTTAAGCAGCAAGGCATGATAACAAGATAAAATGTAATAAAACTTAGCGATTTTATTTTTCAAATGCTTTCCTGTCATTATTTTACAAAGAATGAAATCATGAAATGAACTTCTAACAATTACACCTTGAACTATTTTGTTCTTATTGACAGGAAACTACCATACGACAATATGCCCCATGTTTTATGAAATAGAGATAGATGGGATGTGGCATGAAAGCATTTCTACCCAGCCATAAATCAAGAGAAGAGAAGCAGCCCGGCTGTCTGCCATGGGGCAACTAGGAGCAGCATCTGATCCTATTTGAATGGAAATAGGATGAGTGCGGCTTGCTGGAAAGGATGAGCTGACTGAAAGACAAAGGCTGGTAAGCATCCATGCCTTGTCAGGACTGAGCCAGAAGATATAGGGTTCTTGTTGGTGTGACGACTGTGGCTCAGTAGGGAGAGTAGTTGTCTAAACAATCAGAGGGTCGTAAGTTCAACTCCATTTCCCTCCTATCATATGTTGATGTGCCACTGGGCAAGGCTCTAAACCCTAAGTTGCATTCTGAATCGGTGTATGAATGTATCCAGTTTTGTGAGTACATATTTTTAAACTACCCTGCTCAGTTGCACATTCCAAACTGGGTATCCCTCCTCATCTTTATCTTTAATAACTGCACAGTACTCTGGTTTTTGTAACTGTCCATAATATACACATTGTTCTGGACTCTTACAATCTTTTTTTTATTTTTTTAACCGTTCATCTTCTGAGCCTTAATTTATGTTTGCATTTCATTCAAATTCAATTCAAATTAAAAAATACTTTATGGATCCCAGAGGGAAATTGAGTGTTGTTCTAGCTCATTAATAATTAATTTTTCAAGGAGCTGTTGTAGACCGTGGCTGTGGGGAGAAAGAATTTCCTGGATAGTTCTGCGTTGCAGCGAAACTGAAGAAGCCTCCGACAGAAGATACTCTGTTGCCGTTGGATAGTCTCATGAAGAGGTTGCTCAGGGTTGTCCATAATCTTTTTAATTTTATGAAGAATCCTTCTTGGCATCATTATCTCCAGTTGTTCCACAGTTGTCCCCAGAACAGAATCAGCCTTCTTCATCAGGTTATTGAGCCTTTTTAAGTTCCTGGCTATAATACTGCTACCACAACAGGTGATGGATGAAGAGATTACACCCTTCACAACAGACTTGTAAAAGATTTGCACCTCAGCTTCCTCAAAAAGTACAGTCTGCTCTGTCCCTTTTTGTAGATGGCTTCACTGTTGATTCTCCAGTCCAGTCTGTTGTCCAGGTGAACTCTGAGGTGTTTGTACTCCTGAACCACCTCTACTTCTTCTCCCATGATGGTGACAGTCTTTGTCGTATCCATGTTTCCTCTGAAATCTAAAATCATCTCCTTTGTTTTGTTCACGTTCAAGGTAAGATGATTATTTCCACACCATGCAGTCCACCAGCTCTCTGTATCCGGCTTCTCCTCCATCTATGATACATCCGACAATTACAGAGGCGTCTGATTTTCAGGAGATGATAGGTCTCTTTCTTATACTGTAAGTCTGAGGTGTACAGAGTGAAAAGGAATGGTGAGAGTACAATCCTTTTCATGCCACTTTGATGCTGTTACAACCAAATTTTCCCTTGCTGGCCAATAAAGGATTGTTCTATTATAGTCCTAAATAACACTCTCATATGTCCCTGAAATGGTGAATGAAAATTAATGGTTTACTTACGTATGTCCAGCTATTCATCAGACTTCAAAAATAAATATCTCAGTTAAATCTTTTATAGTCTTGTTTTTCCAACATTTATTGATGTAGTTTTTATATTTTAAAAGAGAGACATTTTTATTGGCACTCATAGCAAAGATGAGAGACCCTACCCAGGGTGTACCCCTCCTCTCACCCAGGGAAGACTGGAGATAAGCACCAGTCCCCATGTGACCCCACAAGGATAAGCCGCATAGATAATTGATAGATGGATCCTACTGAAACGCCTAGTAACAACCCATGTTCATTTTTGCTGATAGACTCTAAAAGATGTATGCTTAAAATGCCCTGGCCTTTCAGAAAAAAATATGACGCCGTACACTTTTAGCAGTTTTACATGGCATTTTCCGAGTGAAAAGGGCCCACAGCCTCATAAATCCACTACCATACTTAACAGTGGGAAAGCCTTTTAAATGTATCCAATTCTTGCTTCACTCAAAATTCATTTCTCAGCCAAGTTGAGATACCTCAGCATGATATTTGTGTTGGTAGAACAAAAACAAATGTTTTTTTATCAAACATTTTTTTGATATATATGGGTTTTTTGTGGCTGGGGATTTCTTGGACTGAGTCTTGGACCACGGAGGGTTGGAAGTTCCATTCTAACATGCAATCAAATAGGAAGTGCTTACTGGGTCTAACCAATTTGAGCTCCACCATAGGGGAGGACAATACTGTTTTCTTCTAGTTTTTTTTTTAAATGAATTAAGTTAGATTTAATGTTTTTCTTTTTGTTGTTAACTTTATATTTATTTTTCAGTAATTTAGGTCAACTCAAAATATTTTTGTTTCTGCTTGTTAGTTAATTGTGTACATGTGTGTCAGTCTCGTTTTATTAGCCGGTCTTTAAGCTGCCTTTGTTTCTTGTTTGTTAGGTCAGTCTGTTTGTTTATTTACACAGTTAGTTTGAGGTTTTGTTAGGTTAAAGCACCTTTATGGCTTGAGTTAGGTTTTCATCATTTGACCTGTTTTAAGGGCCCTTTGTTAACGGAGTTTTGTATTTTTGGGGAAATAAAACCAATTTCTTTGGAAACCACCACTGTGTCCTCATGTCTAACAATCTTTTTCCCTCATAACCTCACAAATCCAAAATCTTTTCTGACTTTTGCAAAATTATTTCTGTGATTTTTTTTTTGGTCCCTCCCATAACAAATGGACAGTGGCGGTAGGTCTCCTCCATATTCTCCTGCAGATGAACCTGTAGCCAAACACAGCCATGGGAATGAGGGAAATCCTGGCTGTGATCCTATGATGTAGGTGCGAAACCCCCACGGCTCCCTGAAGTATCCCCAGTAGTCATAGACGGCTGGCCCGGGCTGCACCTTGCTCAGGGAGAAGATGAAATACTTGTGTGGGCTGCTGGAGGCTCTGCAGTGGCCGCTTATTGATTACTCGCATCAAGGAAGGCCTGAAAGGCTAAGTTTTAGTTTTACTTTGTGTTTTCTGTTCTTATTCCACTTGAGCAGTAATTATATTAACTTTAGTGTGTTGTTTGAGTGATGAAAGATTTGTGTTATTTAGCTCATTGCATAGGAAGAAGTGAAGGGAAACAGAATATAAGGAAACACAAGTATAAACTAGAAAGAAACTTAGGAAAAATAAAGTGAAGCAAAGGAAACAGATGAGATAAATAAATTACTAATAAATAATCAATAATATAGAATAAAATTAGCGTTTACAGAACTTAACAAAGATAAAAAAGACTGAAATAAGACCTAATTAAATAAATAAGGACTGACCAAAACAAAAGAAACTCAGTGTTCAGATACCTGAGAGAAAAAAACATGCAGTGGAAGTGGAAATAAACACATATAAACACTAAATAGAAGTAATACTCAAATCACAAACACCTAACGATCCCAGCACTAAAATCATAAGGTAAACTGAATAAGGAAATTAAATAACTGAAACCAAAAGCACAAACACATCTTCACTTTGGTATCCAGATGTACTTGCAATAATGGAATAACTTGACTCTCCCAACTGTGATTTTCTGATGTCCTCCATTTAAAGATATACATAAATAAAATGTACCTCCAAAACTTGCCCGTGAACAATTCAGTGCAATTTAATTGGAAATGTGAAGAAAAGTCTACTTGTAAGCACCCAGTTAGACTGTTACACAATTATTGCATCCATGTGAAGTTTTAGTCTCCACAATATAATTTTATCTTATCTATAATTTTACCTCATTTAACGCTGGTTTTGATATAAACTCCGCTCTCATATTAAAGAAAGTAATCTGACGCCATAATATTCTGTTTCCAACTAATGAAAACTTGACAAATGGATTAGAATATTAAATCATACAAAAAAAATAATAATACAGAAATGTATGCTTATTGTTAAGCATATTTAATCTTATTTTAAAAAGGAACTTTTTATTCTGATTTTCTTTTTTTAATCTGACTGTTGTATCTACAGGTTGTGATGAAGACTCGATGACCCCCAGAACATCTCAGTTTGCTTCAGCTATCCAATTTTGAGATTTTTTTTCTTTAAAAAAAATAAAAATCCTTCTCATTCTCTTCACTGCAAACTAACAAATTTGTGAGTACCAACATACTACTGGGGGCGCATTACAGAACTAATGGGTGGACCCCGAGGAGACTTTCCAGCCCCGTGATTTGTTAATCGGGGGCTGGTTGATTTGTCAGTTGCCTGTAATCCTTGCACCGGTTTGTGGAGCTTGTCCAACCCTCCCGTCCGGGGACGCACGAAGTGGAGCGACTGCACTTTTGTGCGTTTTTGTTAAAGCCCTAAATCCTTCACTGTGAAGGCTGGGCGCTGGGAAAGAGGATCTGGACCTCTTTGTGGTGGAGAGAAGAGGCTGAAACCACCCTTACATATGGCTCTTCTGTAGGACATTTTCAATTTTTCATTCTGGATCGTGGAAGGGACTCCATAGAAAAAGAAAAGCCATCATTAGTTGCATTCTCTTTGTGGGACCCGAACATGGAGATGCAAAAGTGGGCCACAAGGTGGAAAACGAAAAGTTGGTTTATGGATTCCACTATAACTGCATTCATCACTTTAACACTGCTTCTGCAGGCTGCTAATGTCAGAGCAGGTAAGAACAGAAAGAAGCAAACTTTAGTGAAGTATGTGCGGCTGATACGGAGCGCCGACTGGATGGGGAAAATCGGTGACTGATTGGGGAGTTAGACTTACCTGAGCAGAACAGCCCTTCGTAAAACAAGTAACTTTGTGAAACGCTGAGCTTGAGCCGAATAAAAGTCGTGGATACACGAACAAAGTTTACACTGCAGCAACGTTAGTGCACAGACAGCGAAACACGCTTCTGCTGGAAGCAGCAAGTGCGTTAAAGTGTTTGTCTCGGTGTCCAAATGCGCATATTTACGCATGAATGGAAGCGTCTGACCAGAGAATGAAACACTTCGCTCTGTTTAATTGACCCTAAGCCCTTGGTATTTGCTTAAAAAGATAGGGGAGCAAAGCAGCTTCCCCTGCTTTTCTCTCTTTATTAAAAAAAAGAAAGATTCTCTTCAGCTCAAAGACACCTCTTTGTTAGATGTGTGGGTCCTCTGGGTGGATGCGGACGCTTGTTAGCAGGTTGGACCCTGCATTTCGATAAATTTTTTCTAATATTTAACCTGAGACCATCAGTTCCTTTAAAAACTGCAAAATGAATGTATGTAGTACCATATCACAAAGGACTTCTTGGGTGCAATATTTCGTAGGCCCATATTATTTAAAGTGGCATCCATTGTAACTGTTTTATTTATTTTTTTTTTTTTTGTTTACAACGTATTTGGTCCCTTGGCTGGACTTTCATTGTCCTTTATGGCCACATCCCTTACAGAGTGATTGAGACTATATCAGCTCAAGGACAATGGTGGGGTCATCCTGATTGGTTGGGAAAGAAAGAGATGATGGTGAAAAGCTGGACAATCTATTTAGCAATATCCCAATTCAAAGAGTTGTTCAGCCATACAAGAATGATTTCTTGTTACAGTGAGTTTTGGGGACGGGAGATTACAAGCCAGGACTTACTTTATTGACAGTATCTAATCATCTCTCAATATAACACTCAAGTGAGTGTATTCTCAGGAACTAAAGAAGAGATAGGCCAGACAGGATGAGTGATTAATTGAAGGTTATGATCCAACCAGCAATTTGTTGGCCCATATGCAAATGTTTTGGCAGATGGCATCAGGATGAAGATTGAATGGATGAAAATTCTGGATGGAAATGTCTTTTGTTTTGTTTCTTTGTTTTTTGGGGTTTTTTGTTGAAGTTGTTTTGGGCTACAGGGGGTCAGGTGGATAAACCCTATCTCCATAGTGCCCTGGTCCACACTAAAGGCCAGCACCCCCCACCACCATCACCCTACAAACTTTGCACTTAGATGCTTGGTAGGCTACAGGACAAGGCTGAGTTGTGTGATTGTTGGGAATGCTTCCCCTCTAAGTGCTGAGCTCTTATTTGATGATGGTCCTTGTTGCACTTCCCTATGATTTCAGAGCCTTCAAAGGGCAGGGCAGGTCTGCATGTGGAGCTAGCCCACAGTCATAATAGGCACTATTGTCACATGACTCTGGATTATTCAGGCCTCACACATTGGACTATAGACAAATTAGGTTTAATTTAAAGCTAGCAAAATATCAGATACAACTGTGGGTTAGTTCACTGTGTTTATAACAATTTCAAAGGAAATTAAAACATTAACTCAAAAAATTGGAAACAATTTCACAGTTTATTGTATAACTGAGTTGAAATGGGAAAAACAACAAACTTATTCACCTCCTGCCTGTTGCTGACATTTGCTTCACTTAATGCATCCTTGTGGATGATTACTGGAATTGCATGCCAGGTTTGAAGTCTCATCTTTCCTTTAACTCTCGAGGTACTGCCTCATATACGATACAAGTGTGCTGCTGCAGGGCCCGTGTTCCTCTGCCTCTGTCAGTTCCTTCATAGTTCTTAATAGCAGCCAGAGCAGTTTCTGCAGGGTGCTCACTCTGCTCCAGCAGTGTACAGACACGTTTTCTCAGCCCCAGGGGCAAAAGCTCAGATGTGCATTCCAAAAAAATTTACATTTTTATTGTCCTTCGCTTTAGATGTTAAGAGCTTTGTCTGCTGATGGATTTCTAGTGTTTGACCTACCGAACAGACAATCAGTTTGTCCGCCAGTGAAAACAGATTTAAGTCTGGGTCATAATTTGAAATAATAATGATCACAGTAAGTATGACCACTAATGTTTTCGCTTTTTCATATACACATGCACTGATTTTTGTATGGAGTCTTCCATTAACATGAGCTGATGTGAGGAAAACATAAGTATGGGAGAGTGGAGAGAAGGAATGCTTTGAAAAACTGGGTTGGTCTGAGTTAAGTTTCCTTGGTATGACACCAGAATAAGGCCGTCTTGTTTTAGCCGGCAGCATGGTGGAAGCCGAAGGAAGCGCACAAGGAGAGTTGAGAAGGGGGGGGGGGGTATATGAAGAGAGAGACATTCTGACAGAATATGTTATTAGAGTCTCAGGGTACTGCAGGTGAAAAGGTTCCACCCTTATTATTTACCTTACTGTTAAGGTGTAAAAAGTATTAATGTTGGTTTTTGTCTGACATGGTGAATGATGAACTCCGAATTTATCTGCCTTCTCCCCATACAAATGGTGTTCTGTTTCCTCTAAAAAGCTAGGCTTTAATGTGAACATAGAACAAGTTGGAGTACTGCTGCTCCTCCCATTGTTCCACACCTACAAAGTTAGCATACAATTGGAAAGCAGCAGGTGTTTAATTTTTTTCAATCCTTATTACCATGTAATCTAGAGTTGTCTCTCAGCTATGTGAGTTGTTTGCTTCTCCCTAAGGGCAAACACACAAACTCATCAGATGCAGCCTTTTAAAAGTCTGCACACACTCATTCAAGCTGCCTTAATGGATTCTCCTGTGTTTCTGTTTGCTCAGCACCTCTGTGTGAGGGTCGCATTCTGGACAAGCCACCACATCTGGACTGTATGCAGATGTTCACAATTATCAGTCACAGCCAACTTGGCTATTTGCGACTTTCTGTTATAAATATGCAAAGTATTGATGGCTGTGTTGACTCTAGACTTAATACCGCCCATTGAATCAACACAAGCAGATGACAGGGGTCCCCAAATCAACACAGACTGTGGAAACTTCACCCTGGACTTCAAGCATCTTGGATTGTATGCCTCTTCATTCTTGCTCCAGACGCTGGGATCTTGGTTTCCAAATGTAACACAAAATTTGCTCTCATTATTAAATAGGACTTTTGACCACTGAGCAACCGACCAGTTCTTTTAGACACGTCTGAAGTGTTCAGGAGCAACTTGATAAGAGCAATATGACATTTGAAGCTCATGTCCAGGATCCATCCGCCACTTCAGAATGACCTTTTCCTGACAATCCTCTCCAGGCTCCACACTTTTCTCTTCTACATAACTTTCTATTAATGTGATTTGATACAGCGTTTTGGGAATGTCCAACTTCTTTTGGAATTACTTTTAATGCTTCCCCTCCTTATGGAGTGGGTCAATGATGATTTTCTGCACAACTGTCAGGTCAGCAGTCTACCCCATGATTGTGGTCCCTACTAGCCAGACTGAGTGAAGATTTAAAGGACCAGGAACCCATTTCTGATGTTTTGGATTACTTAACTGATTAAAGTGTGACACTCTGTGCCTGAAATATTAAATTTTTTCTTAAATTTCAAATTTCCTGAAATTTTGAATTTAGGAATATCCATAAGCTGTAAGCCATAATCATCAAAATTATAACAAATGAAGGGTTAAAATATCTCAAACTGCATGTAATGAGTCCATATCATACATTAGTTTCATCTTTTAAGTTGATGTACTGAAATAGATTACATTTCACATGATATTCTAAGTCTGCAAGTTTCATCTGTACACAGTTTTGCAGATTCTTTTAGAAATGTCTTAATTCAGCCAAAAGCTTGAAGCCTTGAACTACTGTTTAAAGTCATTGCACAGCAGCCCAGTGGAGTTTACATTTGGACTTTGACTAGGCCTATCCAGAACTAGCATCTTGTTGATTTGAGCCACTCAGAGGTGAACCTGGCCATGTTTCTTGTTTCATAACCCAAATGCACTTGAACTTAAGGACTCAATTAAATAGGCTCTTTCAGGATTTTCTGCTAGAGAGCAAAATTAATTATTCTATCAATTACCAGCTAATAATCTGTATTCAGAAGTATCTAAAGAAACTTGGACCATCACAGTACCACCACCATGTTTGAATGTTAGAATCATGCTCTTTTTACAGTTATGTGTTTTACACCAGATGTAACAGGATGCATGCCATCCCAAGGGCTCTACTTTTGTCAGCCTATAGAGTACTTATCCAAAAGTCTTGGGGTTTTGCCCTGTAGCTCTCCAGTGGATGTCCAGTGTATTTCCTATTGTTGAAAACTGAGGCCTACAGAGCTTTAGGTCTTGTTATGGGTTTTTGTGACCAGCTGGATGAGGTTTTTATAGACTTCTAGAGTAATTTTGTTAGCGTTGTTACGTTATGTGAAAGGTTCAGCACTTTTCAGTTTTTTCTCTATTTGTGGATAATACCTGTGAATGAATAATAAAGTCTTAGACATGGCTTCGTAAACCTTTAAAGTCTGACAAATGTCATTTGGTTTGTTTTTACCAGTTTCTGAGTTACTTTGGATTGAAGCATGATGTTTTGGCTTTAGAGATATTTTAACCATCTTCAAGTTATGAGACATGTTCCTTTTGAGTGATTTCTTGATTGCACTGGTCCGGTCAAGGCCTGGGTTTGGTTCAATAAATTTACCCCTGCTGTAGAAAAAGCTCAGGTATTTAGTTATTTCATGAGTTAACAGAGGGAGATTACAGTTTTGTGCACAGGTTGGTTTGGAGGCATGATTAGAGAACTGAATTGTGAAAATTGCATTTATTCAAGTTATTTTATTCTGACATTAAAATCAGTTTGACATTCTGAAACTTTTAAGTGAGACATGAAACAACAGAAGTAGGCAAAGGAAGCCACGTTAAGATTAAAGTTTGTGAAAACAGGGTTACTAATGCTATCGGGGACATGGGACATTTGAATGTTTTTTTTTTTTTTCAAAAATGCTGTTTCATTTTTTGGACAAGGCAAGCCTATATTTATTAAAACATTTGGATGTGTTGTATTCACAACAATTTTATAAAATAAGATATTAAATCATTAAAATAAAGTTGTGCTTGGGAGTGGACTGTTGGCCAAAGTTTGCTAGCATTAGCGTGTGTTAACTAGTATCTAAAAGGCTAATATTATCCTTAATGAACAAACCTTCTGTATTGTGAATTAAAAGATTATTACCAATCACTGGCATTAATGTTTCTACATAGCATTTTTTTGACATCTCATAATGTGAGATCTCATAATGATGTCAAATAATAACAATCTGTCATCGAAATAATAACATCAGATGTCAAAAATAATAACAATCAGTCGACAATATTGGATAAGCTGTATTCATATCATGGAAATGAAGGCTGTACACATTTCTTTTTAGTTTGTTGACATTCATATGGCTTGTCAAGCAGTCAGTACCTTAGTTTGTCCTCGAGCTGATATGTTATACTGAGAGGTTCTTCTGACTGATGGAATAATGAAGATGATTCTCTGGGATTTTTGTAGGGACTCACACTGGGTTCTTTATATGAAGTGCATCAGATTATGGAGCCTAGGTAAACCTATCCAGATGTGACACAACTCCAACTCTGCTGGTACATTGTTCATTATTGCGCGTGGGATGCACAACCATTTCCTGTCTGTCCTGTCAGTTTTCCAAGATGCCAAAATAGGTGTTTCTCATTTCAATACCTTTATCATTTTTTTGCATTTTTGTTGTACAACAAGTCATGCCAACCGCCGGGGTCATACTGTACATTAGTCAGCTAGTGTGAACAGTGATTAGAACATCAGTCAATAGGAAATTGGATGGAATATAAACTATTTTAAAAAATATACATTTGAGAATTTTTAAAACTATTTATCTCCATATTTAATCAAAAATACCAATTTAACAAGATCAATAAACGAATAAGCAATGGTTTTGTATATGGATACATAGCTACTGGCTTGTTTACAGGTTCCAAATTAGAAATTGGGCATGACAAAATGGCAATGCATTGATAAAGATTGGGTCAGGAATTGGCAAAGAGAAACAAAAGGCCCCCAACTAGCCCAGGCACAAACATAACCCTCCATTCTGACAAAAAAACTCTAAATATACCAACTTCAAATACTCTCTGATGCTAACCACAGTATGTAACACCTTCCCTTCACTGTGATATCAAGCTTCAGGTTTGGTATGTCATAAATGTATTTCGAAAGTACAAAAATCTAAACTTGAAACTGATCTTTTCATTTTAACTATACAATCTATAATTTTTTTAATTTATGTGTGTAGTAGTCATATTGACAAGCCAGGCATATGCTAATGCTAAATGCTTCCTGGGTAGACAGCGCAGTGATCTAACAGATGTTTTATTTTCTTTTTGAACAGCAGAGCCAGTTGATGTTTTAAAAGTGTTAGCGTTTCAAAATTACCCTGAAGGAGTGACGAAAACAACGGGATTTTGTCCAAACCGAAAAGCATCGAAGCCAGACTCGGCCTACAGAGTTGCCAGGCAGATCCAGATCAGTGCCCCCACCACGCAGTTATTCCCTGGTAAGATAAATCATTTGATTTTACTCTGTTTTGTATATGTTGCATACAGTTTTGGTGTGCAGTTTGATGAAAACATGGTTGATCACTGTTTACTGTTTATAAGAAAATTTATGATGAATCACTTTTAAACCTGAATTATATAGATGGTTACGGTTACTCAAGATATTACTGTAACCACTTCACTTCCTGTTCCATCCCTCCTTTTTTATTCAGGTGGTGTTTTTCCCGAGGATTTCTCCATCTTGACCACCGTGCGCCCCAAGTCAGGCCTCCAGTCCTTCTTGCTGTCCATTTACAATGACCAAGGAGTTCAGCAGCTAGGTGTGGAAGTGGGACGCTCACCTGCTTTTCTGTATGAGGATCAAACTGGCAAGCCAGCCCCAGAGGACTACCCCCTATTCACCTCCATTAACCTTGCTAATGGAAAGTATGTGGAGTATCTTAACTTGTTCTAATAAAGCCTAGTTACTCTCTAAAAGAAAGCTCTGGATTTACAGATTTAGGTTCTTCAGAGATATCCATTACATGAACTTGAGCCAATGAGTGTGAGATTTTAAATGGAAAAAAATGCAAACAAAAAAACATTTATGTTGCAATGATATTTTTACAGCTGGTTCAATATGGCCATTATTTCAGTTGCTTGAAAGATGTTCTCACAGCTTTCTTTCTTTGATGTTACAACTCATTAGATTTTGCCGTTTGCAGTGTTTTGTTTTTTTAGATTTTAACTATTCTTGATTTGTAATCAACAAACCAATCTAGATTTTCCACTTGTTTTGCTCATGACTGGGATATCCATCTCATCAGGGTTCTGTAGGGACAAAACAAGTCAGAGACAAGAAGACACTGGATTACTCAGCCTCAGCAAGGCTGTTATGGGCAAACTGACCTTATCCATGAACTCCCTGGCTCCGTTATTTTAGAGAAGGGGGAAGAAGGGAGGGGATGGAAGAAACTCTAAATTTCCTTTTTACCCCCTTTGGATTACCTTACCAAAACCAGAAACAGTGCTCCTAACCCTTGAGAGAAAACCTGATTATCTACTCCCTGCTGAGTTGTCACTCAGATCATTGTTATTGAAATAAGCTCATGTACATGTCCAGGATGAAATGGCTTAACACAAATAGGTTATGTAAAACTCCAAATAATAATTAGACATTTTTGTCTTTGCTATTTTTTTAAATCAGCATTTAGACCTACTGTTATATCACAAAAAATCTAATAATTCAAAAATTTTAAAGTGCTCTTTTGTATTAGCACCTTTTCAACTATATTTTGGTTTGTCTTTTACACTTTCTATGAGCTATTGTCTTTTCTTCTAATAAATAAAAGACTGCAATTATCCTTATATATATAATATATATATATATATATATATATATATATATATATATAGTGTATATTGGTCATTTCTACATTAAAAAAAATCTTACAAACACTCATAAAAGAATGGCTTTGGATTTTTTAACTGAGATTTTGTTTAAAGAATTTTAACTGTTAAGATCTTAATTGCAGGAGTTAACTCTCCCTTCATTTAGTTTATTTGCAAAATAATAGGGCTGCACGGTGGCGCAGTGGTTAGCACTGTTGCCTTGCAGCAAGAAGGTCGTGGGTTCGTATCCCAGCCCAGGGTCTTTCTGCATGGAGTTTGCATGTTCTCCCCGTGTATGCGTGGGTTCCCTCCGGGTACTCCGGCTTCCTCCCACTGTCCAAAAACATGCATGATAGGTGAATTGATCATTCTAAATTGTCCCTAGGAATGAGTGTGAGTGTGAATGGTTGTCCGTCTCTCTTTGTGCGACAGACTGGCATCCTGTCCAGGGTGTACCCTGCCTTACGCCTGTTAACTGCTGGGATAGGCTCCAGCTGCCCCCGCGACCCTGAATTGGATAAGCGGCTAAGATAATGGATGGATGGATAGTCTGAGAGGGGCTTAGGCCTCTCTAAACCCAAAAAAAGTTATTGCTGCAAACTATTTTATTAACTTTTAAACTGTAGACAGTTGAAGTGGGTGTTTATAGGCAATTGTAGGTAGAAAGCCGTGCAACCCCACTAATCTTCTTGTGTGAAGACAGAAAAAAGTAGCAATATTATCTAAATGTAAAGTGGTTTTAAAAAGTAAAATCATGTTAGCAGTGTATGTTAACTCAATATTATTGATTTCTGCACTTTTATTATTTTTTTAAGTCACGAAATATTATTTAATAATAATTTATCATTTAGCAAATGTATTAAACAGGACGATTATCAGTGGTGCACTACCTGCAACCTCCTCTTTCTGTGCGCGAATGTTTCAAATGTTTAAAGGTTCATAAAATCCCATTTGGTCTCCCCAATAAGACCTTTCATAAACTCTATCTCCGACAGAACTCCTGAAATCTCAGATCAGTTTTAAATTTCTACTTCTCATTTTAATTGCACTCATAGCATTGCCCGTCTTTATATGTGTGACCTGCTTCACATCCCCACTCCTTACCATTCTCTCAGAGTTTCCACAGTCACCCATTTTGTCGTTCCTTTTTGCTGGGCTCGCCACTATGAATAGCAGAGCTTTCAGTCACTCCGCTCCTCAGCTCTGGAACTCACTTCCTCCTTTCATCATACTGACCCTGCTTCTTGATGATGATGATGATTATTATTATTAATATTAATATTAATATTAATATTAACATTATTATTATTATTATTATTATTATTATTATTATTATTATTATTATTATCATACATGAGCAATTCGCTTCTACCTTCCGGTCAAACTTTTCTAGATTTATGATCAAATTTGATGGCTAGAGAGTTATTGCAGGTAAAATATTAACTGCTTACCCTTTAATAGAACCTCTCTTTAGAAATCCTGACCTGTTCCTTTAAGTAAGCATTTGTTTGCCTGCTATATAGATGACAAGTAATCCTTTGTGCAGGAGTGTTAAGCTTGCAGAGTGTTGCACGTTTATTTTTCTCTAAGCTCCATTGCCTGCCCCGGAATGTGTCTGTATGGTTTAGCTGTGTCGTACTTGCTGAATGACTGAATATAAATTCAGAAATGTTATGTTTGAAATGAAACGTTTCCAGGTTCTCATCCTAAGCTTTGCTATTGCAAATATCTTATCATTGACCTTAGAACAGTGTTTTGACTGTGCCTCTTGTTCTGTCAGGAAAGGCCTTCCTGGATCTTGACACACACTTTCCACAATGTTCACCATGTCTGTCATGCCGAGTAACCCAGAAGGAGGATTAAGTTTGGAGTTTAATGAGTGTAATCCTGTGCTAAACAGGGCAAAAGTGTGGGGGCAAGAATGTGGTCCACTATTGCCGGAATGGAATAGCTCCTAAATGTAGTTGCAAACGGTGGAAAGCCAACAGAGGTGTGGGACTCACGTGTGATCCAATTAAAAAATTTGGGCTCATCAATCTAGATAAATCAGAATAATTTATCTTCTGGTGCTTTAGCATTGTTCAACGACAATTTTTTTTCATACGAACTTCAATTATTCATTCAAAACATTGTGAAAGCAGCTCCTGCTGGGAGGCTGGAGCCTGTTCCACCAGTCAGAGACCGGGAGGTGGGGTACAGTCTAGATGGACCGCCAGTCTATCACAGGACTAACATGCATGGTTTAAACTAGAAGCCTGAAAAACTGACACAGACCAGCTACTGCCAAGACTTAAGAGGGAGCTAGCGCTAACTGTTGCATCCCTGTTCAGCTTGGATAGTCAAATGGTAAATATGCAGTTGTAAAAGTGGCAATAAATTTGTGTGCGCAGCTGTATCACAAAAGCCGTTTTCAGATAGATTTTCCTGAAAATTCATGGACAATTCAATTTGATCTTTAACCAGAGTTGTCCTTTCAAATAACCACTTTTCCCTGGAACAAAGTCTTTCGGCTGCTTTCAGACAGCAAGAAGTTCCGGAGGATCCTGATAAATCATCTGGGTGGACACGATGTAAAAAGTGCAGCAGTAGTACATATAATTTCCCCCAACAAAGTAAGTTTTGCAAGAGGACTGGCAAAACAGCTGAACTCCTCACAGTGCTCATCTTTTGTGTGCAATTCTGTGCACATCAGCTTAAAAGATGAAGCTGAACTGAAAATAGAAGTAAAACAAAAGGACTGTGAAGCAGCCTTTGATGTACAGCTTACCCTCGCTGTTTCACAGATTTTTTTATACAATTTTAAATGCTTTGTTTACATCGAACTGACATGCATTGTGTTCTGTCTTGATTGTTAGTTTTAGAACCCTACCCTGCAATTTAATTTTTTTTTATTTCTTAATGATGTCAATCTTCTTCAGGATTATTTATATCTGCATGATAAACAAGGGACGAGGAATATGTATACATGTCATCATTGTGTGTGCTCACAGCTTTCCCTTTTTTTGATTATCCAAAACATTAACACTAGGCTTTAAAAGGCTTTGGTAAAACTACCCAAGTTCTCTTACAGTCTCAGAAACTGTCTTGACGTGACTTCTGTTCAGTTATTTCTGATTTCTGTTCAGTTCATTTAGAATTTTGCTCACAGTAAGTCAACATCAGCATCAGCCAATATAATAGACGGTATTTATTGATCAGAAGCTTTACCGGATCTCTTTGATTTCGGCCATTCTATCGGTTGCCCTCAGAGTTTTCTATTTTGAAAAAGAACTGCTAAAGAAAGTAGAAGTTATCAAAATTTTTCATGTGTATAAAATCTGCTAAATTGTTTAAAGATGTTATTCAAAATATTGTTTTGTTCTGAAATCTTTAAATCACTTTTCTAAAACAATTTCCCCAAATCCTCTATTAAAACCATCAGGCAGGACAGTTCTTTAATTCATTTTTAATTAAAACATGTGTGGTCCCTTTTGGATTTTCGAAAACACATTTAGTGACATACGAGTACATATCATTTGTGTTAAACTTCACTTTTGAATTAGCTTTGCTTTGACTTTTTTCAAAAATATTTAAATACTTATGCAGGAATCTGGTTGTGTGTGTATAACAGACAAGCAATTAACGTATTAAAGACCTTAAATTAAACACCTCGCCCCCTTGGACAAAGGCCTGGTCCACCTAGACATGAATATTTATAAACACAGGATTTTCTTTAAAGAGTACAAAGATCATATGGAGGTGCTAATGAGAACCAATACAGTGCAGTTTTAAATGTCTGTTTTGACACATATTTGTGAGTTTCTGCTGTAATGTGCTAAGTTTGCCTGATAAATATTGAAATATGCAACCTTTTGACCAGTTCTCAGATACTTATATAATGTATTTTTGTGGAAAACCTAAGCAGTTGACTTTTAGACAACTTTCAAATCACTTTGCTCTTAAAATTTCTTCACTAGCTGAAGGCGAGGTTGAGTTGCAAATGAGAGTGTAGAAAACAGGTGAAGATGCATGTGAGAGGAAGACCAAAAATTAGATTTATGGATTTGATGAAAGAGGACATGAAGTTAGTTGGTGTGAGGGCAGAGGATGAAGAGGATAGGACTAAATGGAGACAGATGATTTGCTCTGGCGACTGCTGAGGGGAAAAGCCAAAAGGGAAGAAGAAGTTATAAGCTTGTATAAAACGTTCTCAGGAGTCTAGTTAGTAACTCTTTCTCTTTAGTCAACATAATGATTATTCCTGGAGCTTTAATAATCCATAATTATCATTGAATGGTTACATTTTTTAAAGAATGAGCATATAGGCTTTTATATAGACAAAAAAACACATGTACAAAATGTGATTACAAGTGTCTTATTTTTGCACCTCAGGTCAGAGGTTTCCGTTTTTAAGTTCTAACTCTTAAGTAAGCCCTCACCATGTCCTATATGACAACCCAAATCTCTTGCATCTAGCCATGTGGGCCCAAGAGGGTTATATTAGATCCTATACTGTTTTCATCTATACACACCACCTTAAGGTCAGATATTTTCATCTTTGGGGTTTTCATTTTACTTCCAAACAGATGATTTACAGTTGTTTATGCCCGCAGTACTTCATAGTTTGCTCACAACTTCACGTGAGGCTTGGATGGATGCTGTCAGGAGGTGGCCACCATAAAACTTTGTTTACTTAATGCAAACAAAACAAAAATTTTCATTATTAATTCAACTACACTAGAGAGCTCTTTTATTCTGCACACCGAAATTATGGAAAGGTCTTCCTTCAGATATTTAGCAGGTATTTTCAGGTTTTTCTTAAGGTAAATTAGAAATCAGTTTGTTTGATATGGTTTATAAGATTTGAATGGTCAATTTTTTTTATTCTTTTAGTGCATTTTATTTTTATGCACAGCTCGAATGTGTTTTCTGACCCTTGCTAAGTTCGATTTTGTTTCTGTGTTGCACTTTTTTGGGAAAGTGCTTTCTAAGTATATTAACATTATAGATATTTTTGAACAAATTGGTTTATGGATTTTGAATTTAATGTCTGCTTTTCCTGACTTTGACCAGGTGGCACCGTGTGGCCATCAGTGTTGAGAAGAAGACCGTCACCATCATTGTAGACTGCAATAAGAAGATCACTAAGCCCCTGCACAGGAGTGACCATGCCTCCATCAGCACCAATGGAATTACAGTGTTTGGCACCAGGATTCTGGATGAGGAAGTTTTTCAGGTAAAGCTTTTAGAAATGGAATGTGTAAATGCAGTTCTGGTGAGTTTTCTTTGACATTTAGCAAATCTGCTAAGACAATTTTTTTTAATTTATGAAATGCTTTTATTTTTTTATACTAGCTGTGTGACTGGATACCTTATCACTCGATCTTGCAATATTAACACATAAAAGTATTTATCAATTAAAAGAAGCCTGGCTAGACAAATATTCATTAGTTTATTTTAACAGCTAGTATTAAAGAACCACCAACCTTGTTTGAATAGTTCTTACAGCACCGCCTGGTAGAAAGAATTAAAAGCATAACTTGAACCTAATAGATTATTTGTTTTTCCACCACCAAAGCACCCGTTTCTTGATTCCAAACCACTGCTTATCATACCAGCAATTCCTTGCTGGGACAGAGCTGTTTTTTCCCTGGCTCACATGGTGACAGTATGGTAACAAAAGCTCTTTAACAAAATAAAATTTTAACTTTGTTTTTGTAAAACAAAATCACAGAAAAGAATTGTTTCATTGCTTCCTTTACCCTGTTGATAAAGTTGCCATATTTGTATTATTATTTGTTATATTAAAAAAAAAGGTTTATTTTATTTTTTCTTCACGAAACTCTAAAATATCTGGATTGCTGAATTCTGAACTGGATATTTATTTTACAAAAACAACTTGTAATCTGTGAAAACACCTCAGCTGCTACTTTTAGTGATGAGGTCTTGGTAAAAAAAACACTAGCGGATCGTGATTGGCTAGACATCATTGACGTCGGGCAACATCACTACAGTGACACGCTCTGCACAACTGCGTCAAGTCAGTCAAAAGTTCAGCTAGCTGAAAGTCGTCATTGCTTGTGTTTGCTACAATGCCGCTTGAAACGCAAGTAACACTTGAAAAGTTGATGGAGCCAACGCCACACAATGCACCGCAGAGACTCTGACGGACTTCTGATGGACTCGACCATAGACTTTACATGTAATCTTGCCGCAACTGACGCTGCCATTTGGGGCGGTGTGAACGCAGTATAATAATCCCAATATTGCCTTGTCTTGTAAGCTAAATACATGATTATACTCCTTTCTTGGCACTTGGAGACAGGAAGTTATACCATAACTGAAAATTTACAACTCTACTTATATATTAAAAGATTACATAACCTTAAAATATTGAATTGATCCTGCATTTAAATTCCTTGTGAATTTTTGGATACTGGTAGCCAAGAGATTACAATTCATAAATTTGTATAACTCGTTGCAAAATTAATTTTCAAGGTTTTTAAACGTGTTGATACAACCTGCCCTACTTTTTGTCACTAAACTTTCATGGGACACACTTATTGATCCTTCTTACAGTCTTGATCGAAAGCCGTTGCTTCTGACTTTCAGTTGCCAGAGTATTATGGAAGGTCATAATATGTTCATCTTTATGAGTGTGCAACAACGTTTTATCTCTTAGAAATATTTAATGTTACTCTTTAAACCTCCTAAGCTACACTGAGGTTGTTTTAACTGTGATGTAGCTGTATGGTTATTAGATAGTTGATGTTCAGTAAGGTCAGTGGGTCAGTTGCAATACTATGCATCAGGGTTTCCAACAAAAACAAAGTTTCTAATTGTAGTATTTCTTTATTTTAAAAATATAATTTAGTTGCAACTTTACATTACAAAATGTTCTTACTATTCTTTTAACGACAGTAAATGGTACGAACATCAATGGTGTTGGATCATGTTTTAACTTATTTTATTACATTGCTTTTTTTTTTTTAGAGCTGCACAAAGTATTGTGCAATTAGTTTGGAATCAGTCAAGTGAAGCTGCCTGGGGACTTTCTCTACGTAATTTTCAATTTCTGGCCATATGTGGGTTCTCTCCAGCTACTTTTGCTTTTTGATAGGTACCAGGCCCCTCCATGATCTATTGTATAGAGACATTGAATGGATGGATTTTAGCATTCATGCAGATACCCATGACACTTTGTTTGGATGTGTTATAGTCTTTCAGAGAAAAATATCTGAATCAGCAGATTAGACCTAAGTCTCACAAGTGGTAACAGACAGAAAAAACAGATAAGCTGATCTCTACTTTTTTTATGGATATAAATATATTTTTTTCTAGATGTTGTTTTAGATCAGTGGATGCACAGTGGTTCAGCAACAAGGTTGCCTTTAGCAGCAAGAATCTTCAAAGTTTGAAATTCTTCTCAGTGATCCACAAACCCTTTGCCTGCTGCGCTAGATTTGTCTAGAAACGCACTTGAGACAGAAGTTACCTTGCGACACAGCTCAATGCACACAGCTTCAGTTAATGAAACTAGAAACTACTGATCAGGCCCGTAATAGGCGTAGTAATGGACTCAGAGCTGAACATCCAGCGTCACATAAATTCAATATCAAGGTCAGCCTTCCATCATCTGAAGAACATTTCTAGAAATCAAAGGACCTAGAAAAACCCATCAATCCGTTTATCTTCAGTCAGACTCATTAATGCAAAAGTGTCCTTAAAGGTCTCCTTAAGCAGTCAATGAGACATCTGCAGCTGATCCAGAACGCTGCTGCTTGTGTCCTCACTAGAATCAGGAAAGTAGAACATATCACCCCAGTTCTAAAGTCCTTACACTGGCTCCCTGTAGCTCATAGAATAGACTTTAAAATACTCCTACTGGCTTATAAACCACTAAATGTTTTAGCTCCAAAGTATGATGCAGACCTGCTGTCACTAGACCAACCCTGCAGACCACTCAGGTAATCCAACTCTAGTTTACTAAACATCTCTAGAATTAGAGCCAAACATGGAGAAGAAGCTTTCAGTTTCTATGCTCCATAAATCTGGAACAAACTTCCAGACTGCAAAGCTGCTGAATCGTTAAGCTTTCTAAAATCAAAGATTAAAACAGTTTTGTTTAGAGTTGCCGTTAAGTAATGTTCTGACACAATTTGGTGTGTGTTATGCTTGATTATTAATTGCTGTTTTTATACTTGGTTATGCTTCTCGTGTTTTTATGCTCTTATGTTTTTTTTCCTAAATTGCTGATTTTAGTCATATGCTTTGTTTCTCTACCACCGAATCATGTAAAGCACCTTGAATGACCTTTAAGTATGCTATGCAGATAAAATTGTCCTGAAATCTTCAGTATGATAACTGCCGGTATAAATTGATTTACAAAAATAGCATAAGATGTTTGTTTTTTTAGGAGATTACATTTCTCCTGTTTTTACAAGGCTTGATGTTTAATCTGTTCTGAAATTGTGCTTTTTTTATTGCAAATTATGATTAGGAAGAACGTGTAATGTTTAAATTTAAAGTACGATAATATAGTTTTTATCAAAAGTACGATTTTCTTTTTGTGGAACCCAAGCTTCAATTTTTCATAAACATCTATTCATACCATACCTGCCCCAGGTTGGACGGGACCACCAAATGGATCTTTCTAGGATGAATGGAGGTCTTTCATTCTGCCATCAGGCCTCCTTTATTTCCTCAAATACTCCTCTCGCTGCATACTCTCCCTCACTCCCCTCCTCCTCCCTCTATACCCTCCCCACCTTGAGGCCGTCCCTGTGTGCCTAATGTATGAGGCTGTCTATTCATGCCCAGCAGACACTGCTTGTCTAAATCGGGCTCGCATGTATAGACATACCCAGGCCTATTCGCTACCTTTCTGGGTTGAAAGCCGTCATCTGAGCTGAAGGAATACATTGTGCTGTAGCCTGAGCCACCACTGTTGCCTGGAGACACATGGACTAATGTTTGTGTTAGACATTTTCTGCTTGTTGGCGATGATAATATTAAACAATATGAAATCTGATTGAAGTATTTATTGGTGGTGAGAGAAAATATTCTCATTGTAGACATCCATTTCCACCTATGTTGTCGAACTGTACTTTTACTTTTCTTTAGAATAGTTTAAGACCCATGGTATAACATGTACAAAGAGACAGGATTATTAAACAGTTATAGTTTCTTGATTGTCTTGATTGGTTGTGTATTCAGAAAATTTTGCAGTTAAGCTATGACAAAGTCTCTTTGCAGTTCTCCTTAAGTGAAACGGCACAGCAAATATGTGGAGAAAAGGACAAAAGACTGAAAAGGAAGCACATGCAAAACGCTGAAAATATCTTCCAGCTTGATTATGTCAGTATTATATTGTCAGGGAAGGTGATCAGAGTTTATGAAAACATGAATGGACCTACTGTAAATAGAGGAGAGCAAACCTGTAAAAGACTGCAAAAAACTTGAGATTGGGCTAAAGATTCATCATCTTGTAGGACAGCGACAGCTAACAAATTTAGATCTACAAGGGTACAGTTAGGTCAGAGCTGATACAACAGCCTAAGTCAAGAGCTAATTTTGATTCTGAATCTGTTTCGAGACTTGAAAAGTGCCATTCACTTGCCCTTTCTTTCCAGTCAGACTGAGATTGAGCCAGTTCGCAAAGAAAGAAGGGCAAACATTTTAGTCTCTAGTTCTGGCAAAGACGTATAACCTGAAGGTCGTCCAGCTGCAATTTTGGTACTATGTGGTTCAAAAAAACATCCACCCAGGTAAGGCAAGGCCAGAAAAGTTTATTTGTATAGCACACTTTCAATAACAAGGCAATTCAAGGTGATTTCAGGATAAAATAAATAGCAGCAGGATAAAATAAATAGCAGCAATAAAAGCATAAAACACAACAGACATAACGTATGACACATTTAAAACATATGGCATTCCAGCTATTATTAATAGCTTATTTAAACGCAGCTCTAAACATATGTTTTTTTTAATCTTTGATTTGAAAAATTAACTGTTTCAGCAGCTTTGCAGTCATCAGGAAGTTTGTTCCAGATAAGAGGATGATAGAAACTGAAAGCTTCTTTTCTGTATTTGCTTGTGATTGTATGGATAAGAGTAGATTAGAGTTGAAGGACCCGGATGGTCTGGATGGTTGGTATAGTTGCAACAAGTCTTCCACGTGCTTTGATGCTAAGCCATTCAGTCATTTATAAGCCAGTAGAAGCATTGTGAAGTCCATTATCTAAGGTACTGGGAGCCAGTGTAAGGACTGGGGTGATGTGCTCTACATTCCTGTTTCTAGTGAGAACCTCAGGGTTGTTGAACTTTTCAGATCTTTGTGTAACACATAAGAAAACAGTGGAACTTCTTCACAATAATGTGCTACTTCATGTTGGCCTTTCATATAAAGCTTTCACTAAAACACACTGGTTTCTATGCTTATGCAATTACATAATGAGGCACTGCATGGTAGGCACTGTTTGCCTTATATTTGGTTACTTTTCCATAGCCTTTTGTTCTCTTCCTCATTGTTTATCTGAATGCCATGTGGACTTGTCTAGTGGCTAAGGTTTGGTCTATCATACTGTACCTTTGCCAGAGCCCCCATGCTGATTACTGTATAATTTTGATTTAACAAAAAATGATCCTCTTCTGGCTACAGGAGGGTTTTAACGGAGATGTACTAATGTTTCAAATAGAAAATGTCTTTGGTAAAGTGATCCAACATTTTTACACCACACTGCTGTAGTCTTTGTCCTTTTCGCTGCATATCTATAAACAATAGTAACCTGCCTACCTGTTTGGAGTAGATCAAAGTGAGTGTGCATTTAAGAATTTATTTTGGATTTATTTCTTGGGCTGTTAACTTTAGTAATTTAGTCGACTAATTGGTCAATCTCGTCTTTGTCAACTGATAGTCTCAGTGGTCTACCAGTTGCATTTTTAATAGTAATAAGCAGTTATGTAATATTATTAGGATTGTTTTTAGGCAATTTTTTTGTTTTTGTGTATGTGTTTAATTTAAAATCCCTAGATGGGCTGGACAAAGTTAACCCATAGCTCTGAAAGTAAAGAAGAATATGCAACTTGTGTAAATTATTTGGCAGTTTTAGCAGTTATGTTTTTTGTAGTGTGGTGTGGTCAGGTGCAAAATTGTGACCGAGGTCCTCACTTTGCAGTTAAAAAGAAAATCACTTATTTTTCAAAATATTGTATTATTATTATACTTTAGTATTGTTGATGTTTTGTCACTGTTGTTTTATAAATGCTCTATGACCTGAGTCTAATCGACCATTGTGCTAGTTAGTTGAACATAAAATCAACTGAAACCTTGTGTGGCTCAGCCTCTGGAATCTAAAGGTGTGATTTTTGTTCTTACAGTTACCTCATAACTTTATTTGTTGTGTGTAGATTTTTCTTTTCACTTTTTCTAGTTGTTTAGATATAAAAAGACACAGGCTTGTACAATGGTTTTCGAAGTCTCTATTGTTTACTTTAAAGCTCCTTCTCATTTTCTTCCCGTCTTTTCAATGACCCCAGGCAGCAGAGACATTTAGACTTTACCTGTAATGTTCTAGCTTAGCTCCAAGATACTAGAAGCTTCCTTCTCAGCAGCCCACAATAAAAAGTTGGACTCACATTCTCGATGAACCCCATGTGTCTTCCTTCACAAAACATCGTTCACCATCTCAGCTGCTTGGTTTTATCTTTTGTCTGGTCTCTGAGTACCTCTAGGTGTTCCTTTCAAGAATTGTCCTTTTTTTCCCTCTTAAATCTCTCTGGCATTGTGAGCTGACCCTTTTTAGCTATGCCTTCTGCTTTGTTGCGAACATCTTGGGAGGTGCACCAGTGAGTATCTTATTCCTTTTTTATTCCTTTAACAACCTGTCAGTCTTATTCCATGAAAGGGAACATTTTTGCTTGTATGCATCATGTTCACCTAAGATGCAGTGTTTAATTCTTTGCTATTACTGCTTCATTATTAATTCTCGTTTTGATGTAGCTCTCTGTGTCCTAATTAATGTTCAAGATTCATTTAAGGGTTCAAACATTTTCTCTTGGTCCTAAGAGGTTCAACTGACTGAGCAAGGCTTGATCTATTCTTTTTCTTGTGATTTCCCCAAAGAAATTTCCACATGGTCACAAACCGACACATGTCTATACAGGTGGCTTCACAGGTGCTCACCAAGCATCTCAGAAGCAACTTCTCTCTGCATATTCTTCTGGGGCAAATACATCTTTGCCACCATTGTTGTATATGTCAATTTTAATGCCTGCCTTTTGAAAAACAAAAAATTTAATTATTTGGCTTACAACTAGGGGTGGGTGATATCTCAAAAATAGAATATAACCATTTTTCTGTTATATTATCACGATTTTACTGGGATAACCAACACAGGGCTAAAATACTTATGTCTTTCTCACACCAGAGATGATAGAAATGCTCAGAAAATTCAGAATGAAACATATATATATACAAAAACATTGTATGTATATATAGTATATATATAAATATTTTTCATTTTTCAAATAACCTCATTGAAAAATATATAGAAACCATAAACATATTTAAATGTATTATATAAAATTGTAATCTTGACTTGTCTAACAAAAAAGCAAACATGAACCTACTTTAGTTTAAAAATATTATATTAAGCAAATAGAATAAAACATCAACCTTTTAAAATAAAAGACTAATATACAGCTGCAAATATAGTGCAAGACGTATTGTGCAATCTACAATACGCCAATTAATAATCCTCATACAACTGGGTAAATGCAGCTTTAACTGGTTCGAATGTTTTTTTTTGTGCAGAATTCGGATGTTATAAACAGGTACACATGACTAATAAAAATATAAGTGATAACAATGTAGTGTAAAAACACAACTCTATACAAAGTGCTGCTGCTACATAAGATAATGGAGGTAGACTGTAGTGTAAGCAGTTCTAATTATTCTTCCATCCATCCAAACATATTTTTTATATTCTTTGCAACTCTCTGTGAATTCAGCGTACATGCATGGAATGGGAGTGTTTAGGGAAAAAAGGCAGCTGGAGAACTCGTAGCGTAGATTATTTGCCGTTTGTGTCGTGGAGAGTACGTTTTATGATTATTTTTTTAGCGCCTGCTGATCTAAGAAGAAGAAGCGCCGCTGCAGTCAGGCTTTATAGCTTTAGCTACCAGCTGGCTCTCACTGTATTGTTTGGGATACCTTCTCTTCAGGTGATTTAACAAGTTTATGGTGTTGCGATCACTTGGCTTGACGCTCTTGGTGCAAACTTTGCAAATAATGTTTGTTTGCTCTTTGTCGTCTGGTAAAAAAAAAGAAACAGTTTCATACAATGGATGAGGACTTTCTCTTCGGAACGATATCCTCATTTACGCTGTCAGTCGCGGCAACGCCGTGCTTGTTTACAGGTTGTACACACACAAAGGGAGAGGAGAGGGGCGGGGGGTAATTCTCTTAGAGCAGGGAGAGAGCGGAGGCTTTTCGCACATAATGGCAGAAATACGGCATCAGAACTGTGAATCGGGATAAAACGATCTCTGAAAAATGACAGACCGCCACACTTGTGAATCGTTTCGGGGTCTTAAATCGTCACATCGCACACCCCTGCTTTCAACTGTTATTAACTGAATAAAGATACGATTTTCATCACCTGTTTATACACTCAAGCGCTGATTGTAATGAAACATGAAACAGAGTAATACTAGGCTATGAATAGTTGTCAATGATTGTCCCAGCAATCTTCAAACCTCACTCAGGTTTATGGTTATTGTGCCCAGTACTTTTGAAAACAAACTGATGTCTTTGTAACCACCTCAGTGTCCTATTTCACTTATCAAAGTAAGAAAAGTATTTTAGGATTTTTGTTGTTGTTTTTTCATACTCTGGTTGTGTGATTAGGATTGTTGTCCTGCTCTGAAGGTGAACTTAAATCTAAGTCTCGAGCCTTTTGTAGCCTCTGGCAGGTTTGCTACCAGGATCGCCCCTTGTTTTGCTCGATCTATCTTCCCATTAACTCTGACCAGCTTCCCAGTAGTTCTAGAGGAAAGCATGTCCAAGGCATAATGCTGCCACTGCCATGTTTCACACCAGAGATGATTTGTTTGAGGCCATGTGCAGTGTTAGCAATCCTATAAATATGGTATTTTGCATAGTGGATGTGTCTTAATAAGCACCTTGAATTATCTTGTTTTGAAAGTGTGCTATACAGATAAAATTGCCTTGCCTTGCCTTGATTGTATGGTCAAAGGATTTTCTCATCTGAGCCGTGGATTTCTGCAGCTCCCACAGAGTTACCATGTCCTTATTAGTTGCTTTTGTGAGTAATACCCTCTTTTGTACCATAATCTTTCCCGTAGTGGGCTACTGATTGACTAGTGTTCAGTGAGAAATCTAAATCTTAAGACTCTATGTACTAATTAGGTGTTGAGAGTAAACTGTTTTGCAAGAAAAAAACAACAATAGAACATTATTAATTATTTTTCTTGCACTTTTCTTGCAAATTTGTCCATTAATTTTTTCAAGCCTAGTGAATAAAGGCCAGGAGAAGAGAATGATGTTTGATGTTGTAACAGGACAAGGGTTTGAATACTTTTGTAAGGCACCGTATATTATTAGAGAATTACACACACAAACTGATTAAGTTTGTTTGAACCTTGATGCTGTGACTGGCCAAAGTTGGAACAAAATACATAAATAAGACATAGCATACGAGATTTGTTATTTTGGTGAGCTGAACTTAAAAAGAAAAACTCATGTTGGAACATGGGTGAACATTTTGGGTGGAGCTTTTGGGCTGTCATTGTAAAGATGTTTATAGATAAGTTCACAGAGAAGGCTTTAGAGACTTCTGCTTATTTTCTCATGGAACATGCCTTAGTACATAGTTATTACACTTAAGTGCATATTATATATCCATAAAGCGTGTTTCACTCGTACAGAGATAGGACATGCAGACGGACACATTATTTTTCATGTGGAAACTTGCTTTATTTCTTATGTGTTTCCTGGACTTGTAAGTTCCCTGCTAACATAACTCAGGAGTCAGGATTTTATCCTTCTACAATGACAGCTGCGTATGTGTTCTCACCTGCCAACAGCTCCAGCCAAATACACGCTCATAACTCCAACTCATCAGCTGTCTGCAATGACACCAGCCTGCAGGAACTCGGTTCTGCCAATTAGAGACTCTGAGAAACATTCACATGCTTTCACCTCTCTCCTCACCGTTTTACAGTGAACATTTTTTTTTTTTTTTGGCTGAAGAAACAAAGCTAGGCTTTCCTGGAGCAGTGTCAAGCATGATGGTGCAATGTTTCAGTAATGAAAGAAAAAAAATTTTAGTATTTTCTTTCTGTCTGTGGGTGCTATTTATAAAGTATAATGTTATTGTGCTCACTTGCCAAAAACTTGTTTACACCAATCATGTAATGTCATCAATTTTGTGGCAAATTGTACTTTTGAACTCTAAATCCTAATGTGCACATTTTATTTACAATGTATATTAAGGACAGAATACATAGCCTAATTAAGAATTTTTTATGCAATGTTGTGTTTTGTTTTTGTTTTGTTTTTTGGTAAATTTTTACCTGGCAATATTGATTTAGCTGATTCCTGTGGTTTCTGCAGAACTTGAGAGACTGCGGGTTAGTGACAATTGGAAGGTTGTGAGTTTTCTTTCAGCTTTCCCCACCACATGTCAATATTCAATATTTAATCATAGGCTTCCTACTCATCTTCTTTGTGAATGTGGCTGGCTAAATGTGACTTTCATTGTAAAAATGCAGTAGTCTGGTATAAAGCTTCAGTTAATACAACTATAAACCACTGATCAAGCCCGAAATCTAGGTGTAATAATGGACTCAGACGTAAACCTCCATGGTCACATAAAGTCAATAACAAGGTCAGCCTTCTATCACCTGAATAACATCTCTAGGATTAAAGAACTAATGTCACAGAAGGACCTTGAAAAACTGATCCATGCATTCATTTTTAGTTGGATTGATTACTACAACAGTGTCCTCACAGGCCTACATAAAAAGTCAATCAGACATCTGCAGCTGATCCAGAACGCTGCTGTCCATGTTCTCACTAGAACCAGGAAAGTAGAACACATCACCCCCTAGTTCTAAAGTCCTTACACTGGCTCCCTGTGGCGCAGAGAATAGACTTTAAAATACTGCTACTACTTTATAAATCACTGAATGGTTTAGCACCAAAGTATTTTGCAGACCTGCTGTCACTATACCAACCCAGCAGACCACTCAGGTCCTACAACTCTAGCTTACTAAACAGTCCTAGAATTAGAAGTAAACGGAGAGAGGCAGCTTTCAGTTTCTATGCTCCACAAATCTGGAGCAAACTTCCAGAAGAATGCAATAATGCTGAATCATTAGGCTCTTTTAAAGAGCCTATTTCATGCAAAATCATGTTTTTGGAGTTTTCAACCATCTGGTAATGCAATGTTCTCATAAAAACACCACCAGATTGGTTTTTGGCTTAATTCACGCATGTCTGAGTAATCCTCCTGAATTCTACTCTCTGAGCAACTGCCCCTCCTTCTCCTAGAAATTGACTGAGAGTTTAACTAGTGACATCACTAGTTGAAAATAAGGGAGTGCTAGAGGTGCCTGCACCGCCCCTGCAGACAGAGTGGTTTATCTCTGCTAGAGATCCAAATACACCCTCGTCCCTCTGACAGCTCATAGCTGCTTCGGTTTTTGTTGGATTCTTTACTTTCTCTGTGAAAACGCCTGTTTGGCTCTATGGATTATAGTATTTTATTCTTCATTCCTAAAGAATAGCAGCTCGATCAAAGATGCCTGATGGACAGAGAAGTAAGTGGCTACATGCTAATGCTAATGTGGGTTAGCCATTTACCAAGCTGCTTATGTGATCTTATAACAGCCTTGTGTCTTAATTAATTGATCTGTAGTATCTCAGACTGTTCAGTAAACAGGTGCAAACAACACCCACGGCTTTTTTATTTACTGGGCTGGAAAGATTTGCTTAGTGGACCCAACTGTGTTGGGTTGGACTCTGTCTAAAGCTTAGAGATTTAACCACTGAAATAGGCTTTTTTGACTCAGTTTTTCCCAAAAAATAAAATAAACAAAACTTCTGAGCCCTTAATATAACACAGTTTCATTGTGGTACAGGACACAAGTTACATTTTAGGACAAATTAATACTGTATAACACCAACGGTAACATTTTATCATATATATATATATATATGTCTATCCCAGACGTTGAAAGCTGTAAAATAGCATAATACAGCCCCTTTAAATAAAAGATTAAAACTCTACTATTCAGAGCTGCCTTTGAGTCCTAACTTACGTTTTTTGATCATTCTTTGATTCTCATGGTTTTATTTTTTTTTTCCTGATTGTCTTTTATCTGTATTAATCTACAATCTTTTGCATACATTTTTGTCTTATATTCTTATACCTTACGTAAATTGCTCCTTGCACTTTGCTCTTTTATTGATGGATTATTGTGTTTTATTTGTTTTTAAATTCCATAAGCTCAGATCTGTTTTATTTTATGATTAAATTACTAAATGCATATTTTTTTTAGTGATGATCTGTTTTAATTTTCATATTTTTATTATGTATTCGGTTTTCTTACCACTGAATCATGTAAAGTGCCTTGAATTGCCTTGTGTTGAAAGTTTGCTTTATAAATAAAATTGCCTTCCCTCACAGAGGTGCTGTTTATTGGCTGGGTCTGATCCATTCAGAGATGTAACAGACGGTGGGCTGCGCTGCGCCACACCGTGTTACGCTGCAGCTTTTCACAAGATGTCAAAGCGCACGTGTAGCTTTACAGACGAACATAGCTAATATATGTGTTAATGTGTGTGGCAAAATTTGCAATGATCTTGTCGGTTTTTGTGCGCTTTTGTATTGTCTTTTAAGAGTGCTGCTTTTTACTTTTATTATTACATTGAAAAGCAAAATAATACTTGTTTTCTCAGAATATTATTTCAGATTTTTGTTTAACTTTTGTCCGGTGTAGCTTAAAAAAGCACTATTATTGTTTCCGGTAAATTCTCTATTTCGGAAGAGTATTTATTTTTATTATTAAAGAATTTCCAGAAGTTTTAAAGTCAGTTTTGTACATGTTTGTTTACCTGTTCCTTTTAGCCACATGGAGAATGCACACTTTAAATATGTTTCAATCAAATGTTTCGGCCCAGTCCTAGAAGTGTTTTTTTGGAAATCAAAATATGGTCACCCATCCTAGATATACATAAATAGTACATAAATTTAAAGTTACAGTGAGAATGCCTGCTAGACTAATAGTAAAACTATCTGATCAAATTTATTTTCATTTATTCCACTTTTTTCATGCACTCTGTCTAAGAAAGTGAGCAAGAAATGACATGGCATATGTACCATATGCATTTAATAGGGCAAGGTTACATTCTCTAACACTAATAGCCATGCAAATGTCCAAATCAGTACTCTGTTTTTGTAACTATTGTACATGATGTAAACAGTTTTTCTATTTTTTCCTTCTGTAAAAATTGTGTTTCTGTTCTGTGTCCTGTTCTGTTTGCGTATCTGTTTTTTTGGGTTTTTTTTGCTGCTGTTACAACCAAATTTCCCTTTGCGGGACAATTCTATTCTATTTTATTCTATTCTATTTTAAATATTCAGATGTAGATTTCACCTGTTTATAAACTTAAACTGATGCAGAGAAAAGGGAATGTCTTACATTTTTTGCTGACTCATTCCTTTCTGTTTTCTGCAGGGTGACATCCAGCAGCTCCTGATTGTTGCTGATCCCAAAGCAGCATATGACTACTGTGAACATTACAGCCCAGACTGTGACACCCCTCACAAGGATTCTCTTCAAGCTCAGGAGCCAGAGGAAGAGGTCAGCCAACAAGGGAGGGTTAAAAGACCAATCAGAGCTCCCTATTCAATTAAATCTTAGACTAAGTATAATATATAACCTCAGATCTTTATTTTCAACTTGGTTTGACTGTTTGCTTCTACATTGAAAGATACATAAAACATTCAAATCATAATTTGAAAGCGTATGTGCGACATGTTATGTAGTTCACCCAAGCCACACTCAAATTGCCTTTTGTTTGGGTATGCAAAAGAAACATGGGAGTGACTGACACCAAACTGTAGCTTGAGAGCTGTTTCAGAGACATTGAAATACAGTTGCTAAGTTGTGGAAATGGATATAGAGTTTTGATGAATAGCTTAAAGAATAGCAATAATATTTTGAACTAATTATTTCAGATTTCTAACTGTTTATAACAAAATATGTGTTGGTAAATAGTAACTAATAAATATAATAGAAAACAGTACAGAAAATACTGATCACCATAGATTGTAATCGTATTCAAATGAAAACCAACAATATTAAATATCTTTAAATATGGGGAGTACAGTAAATACAGTATAGTATAATAGTCATTTCTGCTACATGGTACTTTGTTGTTATCTGCCTGCAAATAATCATTGTGATGAATATTAGCAGCACTGAAGCTTACTGGAGCTTTAAGTCTAACCCAGCAATTACAAGAATGAGCTGGTTCTGTGAGATTAATTTAATGACTGTTTTCGTTGTATGTGCCAGATATCTCAGCTATTTTTAATCGTCAACGATCAGATGAAACTTCCGAGCCAAGTTTGTATTTGGACTAATGTGTCATGGCAAGGCATGGGCCGCTGAGAGATTCTCAGGATGTGAAAACCTTGGGTAGCAGTGCCATGTTGTTATGGTATTAACACAACAATCTAGCATACCATATTTCACTTGCTTTTAATCTTTTATTTATTTGATAAAAAACAGTATGACCAACATTTTTCATATATCTGTTATAGTAACATTGTTAAATATGTTATAGTGATGTGACTTTTTATCATCGTTGTTCTGTTTTTAAAGGATAGTGCTAAGCAAACGATAAAATAACCACCTATTAAAGCTAGTATTAGTTTTTTATAAACACTTTTTGAGCATACTGATATCCCCTTGTACGGTTTTGCTTCTTACAGAGTAATAATTAAATTTAAAAGAGGAAAACCTTTACAAGAATCGTGGATGGGACATCCTTTAATGCTCAAACTAAATTATTTTGGGGATTCTTGTGTTTGAAAACATTTCAGAACAGTCAGACTTGTCTTTCCTTTGATCAGTTGAAAATTGTGGAAACCATCTTTCAGGCAGCTCTCTGTAAATACACAGCAACATGTGTGGGAGGGACAGTGATGTCTTGCTCTATTTCCCATGCAGTCAAAGAGAACTGTCCCTACGCCACTTACTTTTGCATATCATTATAAACATTTTAAGCTACAGGAATTGAAACATTTGCTGCTTTAAGAACCGTAACCTTTTAAAACCATGGAGTACGTCGAGATCTGTTGCCGGTTCATGCCCAGTCCTGACTTGCAGGAAGCGAAAATAACTTAGACCTTAGACCGTGACGGTATGCTGTTTGTTCTGAGGCTCACCTCTATTGCGAAGCTGCTTTGAGTGAGAAAAGTTCAATGAAGAGATCCTCTAAATGCAGCTGGTAATTTTGTTTTTAAAGTTTTTTTTTATGAGCCTTTTAAACATCTGCTCATGGTTGTAGGTTTGGTCCAACATAGCAGGCTTACCACTATGAGACCCCAGTTATCTAATTTATTAGGTATTCATATTTCGGTTGTCTGTTATTTGCAAAGCTCATCTGTAAAATGAATACATATGCAATATATTATGACATAGTATTAGTATTAATGCAGTCTTTATTAGAATTTTTTTATTAATTTCTTTATCTTCTTTTATCAGAATTTAGAAAATGTAATTTGGAACTTTGTTCTAAACACAAAATGTAATACAATGTATTTTTTGTGTTTGAACAGGTAACCTGCTGAAGATGATACATACTGTATTATCTTATTGCTGAAATCACATTCTGCATTCTTAATGCTTTTGCTATAAACTAACCAACCACCCACCACCCCTTTTTTTCTGTTTCTATTTCCTCTCCTCAACCACTCCAGTACATTACTGATGATTTAGATTTCAGACAGTTCTATGATTACTCTGATCGACCAACAGACACCATCCCGACTGAAGAATACCCTGAAAAACAGGTAAATTGAAAATATAGGACAAGAAAAGCTGTACTTGTTTGTTTTCCTTCTCGTTCTTCTGTTCATCTCAGACTTATGAGTGCATGTACTCTGTCTTTAAACAATCCCATAATGTATTTTTTACACATAGCTATTAGGTATTTTTGAGTTAAAGTAAGGACTCTACTGTAATATCGCACTAAAATAAGTTGTTTCATGGATGCTTCTCTTGAAAATGTTGAACTGGAGAAATTAATCTGAGTGTACATGCAGACATTCACTGTTTGTCCATCCTTCTCTCTGATTTAAGAGTCTACAGCCATCTGCTAAATATACTTGCTTAAAATGTGTTTTTGCATGTCACTACGCAATGTGAGCATAGGAGAGTATCAGAAACATTGTGTATAATTTAGTAAATGCAACTAATCTGACTAGTATGCAGAAATTATTAGCTGTGTTATTTTCAAAAAGCTGCTAAAAGTTTGTGTGTTACATGTCTTCCAGAGCTTGTTTGCCATGTCAAACCGCTCTGTATCCACAGTAGATCTACAAAGTGTTCACACCCCCTTAGTATGCTTATTTTTCTACAGCAAAATAATGGGACCATTACATAAAATAATGAGACTCATTATTTTAAACCATCTGGTGTATCATATATATATATATATATATATATACAGTATATATATATTACCATCACTTGGTATTGCCACGTCCACCACAACGGCACCCACCGAAATGTACGGTTGGTTCGCCATTACCATCCTGTCTGTCTGGATCTGGAAGTCACATAGGATCTTTGCTCGGTCAAAACTGGTGTTTAGCACATCTGGTATCGCTACTAATAGCTTCTGTGCTTTGCTAATGTATTGATCCATATGCCTGCTTATCTTAGCCGCGTTCATGCCTGACATTAGCTTCCATGTTGTGGAAAATAGTTGGATGGGACTGCACCTTTGGTGGGATCCTTCTGGATCAGGATTGTTCGCCCTTCAGTTAGCCATTCTGAGTGAGTCCCATCTCTTAGGAGCTGTTTCAGTTGTGCTGCCAGGCACTCATGCAGTGATGTGAGTTTCTTTAGCCAGTAGGAAAGGAACATGTCAGGGCCTGGTGCTGTCCAGTTTTTCATACCTGAGACTCTTTCTTGGATGTCTGTCACTGTGATGGTAAATGGATTCTGCTCAGGGAGGTTGCTGTCTCAGAGAGGGCAGCCATTGAGCACTTCTGTCATATGCTGCCTCCTTTTCCCATATGCTCTTTGCAGTATCGTTCAGGTTGCAGCCTTGGTGGTTCTAATCTGCTGCTATTGCCCTGCCACTGAGCATACACCTCAGGTTGGGCAACCACATATATATATACCACATATATATATCCATATATATGTGGTCGCCCAACCTGAGGTGTACGCTTTATACACATATATATATATATATATATATACAGTATATATATTTGGTAAATTATTTAATCCACTTATTGCATAGATGCTAAATTAAATCTTTATCTACCTTCATATTTTGAGACTATTTAAGTTTGAGGGAAAACTTGAATTCCCTCACTAGTTAGACCAGATATGAAAAGAAGATATTATTTTTACTAGAGGAAACCGCAACCAGTGTTTGTCAGTAGTTTCTCCAAGTTATCTATTGTTGCTATAAGCATTGAAAAGCCTCCATATTTGCGCTTCGTCTGATTGATTACTATGATTTTTAGACTATTGAGTGCACCTGAATACAAGCCACACCAGCTAAATTTTAAAAGAAAATACATTTTGTACGTATTTGGGGCGCAACTTATATAAGCCACATAATTTCTTGTTGTAACATGAGATATATTTAGTAATAATTAAAAAAAGAAATACTAGCGTGTAATGTTTTTGTGCCCATCTGTCTGTCTGTTAACAAGATAACTCAAAAAGTTAAGAATGGATTTCAAAGAAGTTTTCAGAAAATGTCTGCAATGGGACCAGGAACAACAAATTAAGATTTGGGTTTAATCCGACAATGAAGCGTATTTGTTGTCTTTTTACACTGACTGTTCTACCTGCTGCCTCCTTGATTCAATGATGTCAAGCTTACATGCAGTAGCTCTATTTCCTTCATTGATGGCCACCTCGGTGGCCAATAACTTAAAAGCTGCATTATATGCATATCTTTGTGTGTTTTCCATAATAAGGGTGTGTCCATGAAAACCAACTGCAATGTCGTCTTCGATGTAAAATCTTTTCACATGTTTGTAACACTTTTACAATTCCTGATATAGTGTCCCTTGGAGGCTGTTAGCCAGTAAAAACCTTTAAATTAGCTGCATCGTTGTACAGGTCGCAGGGTCCAAAGTGTGTGAAAAAAGCAGCAGCTTGTAGTTAAAAAATTACAGTATTAATAATTTTTTGGACCGTTCTCCCTGCCAATATGTTTGCAAAAGAGATCATCGTAATATTTTGTAACCACTCTACAAGCTATGGCTTAGCTAAAGCATGCAAATCTGAGGAAAGTCCTACCCTTCTCAGTTGAATTATACATAATGTATTTCATAATAAAGCTGCAAAAGATTTTGAAGTAGTTTACCATGGTCTAATGTTTTCTACTTAGCAAAATGCCTGCATTTTAAGAGGGGTGTCAACAGTTTTAGATTCACTGTACGTTCTTTAAACAGATCCTTTTTGGCACCTAATAGTTTCTCCTTTTGACTTTTGTAAGGGTTTGACTGTTTCAAGCATGTGTGATATTCAAGCAGCTGATGTACTACAAATGATTACACAGATAGCTCCGTACACCAGTTGAGAGGACTGCTGTTAAATGTTTGTTTGTCTTGATTTTTTTTGTCGCCGCCAGCTCTTACAGAGAAACAAACGTAGTGTCTCCATGAAAAAGAAGATGACCAGAAAGTCCTCCAGTAAAACTAAGTACAAGCCGTTAAAGCTGGCTGCCAGTAGATCCCCAGTTAAAATGTTTTTGCCTAACAAGAGGAAGATGTTGGGCTACCAGGCCACAGCGCCGGCACAACCCAGAGGCAGTTTTAGGGTAAACATTTGTATACAGAAAAAGCCCAAATCCAATCAAGATTTTCCCTGAACGATGATGGGAGAATCTATGATGATGGCTCTAGAGTTCCCTAACCTCTTCTTTGTAGATGTAGCTTAGTGTGTAGTGAACTCCAGAGGACCCTGCCTCGATCAACCTTTAGTGTGAGCCTTCTTTTAACCCAGATTCTTCTTTCCTTCTCTTCCAACATGACTCAGCTAAACAATGTAGAGGGAGATTACTATACAGACATTGACTACGGAACTCTAGATGATACTCAGACTCAGTCCCCTGTTGCCACGAGTGGACCAAGCGAGGTAATTTTTCTCTTCCTTCTCAATCTGCATTTTCAAGTAAAAGCCACTGTTTGGTGTTCTGGGACATTTGAGCGTGGACGATGTTTCCCTGAGGGAGTACCTGGTATGACATGATAAAGACACAAATTAATTCAAGTGTCTTTTGATTTGCTGGAATCCTGGTATTTCGCTGAATTCGTGATGGACGTGGGATATGTTCAGCAGTGCTTAATAGTAACAGCCTGCATGCTCAACTACATGGAACATATGTACTGTGGGAAAAAATCTGTTAAAAGCCTCATAATAAGTTCAATGTTTATTGCAGTAGACTGATGTTAAGCCTGATAATTCAATGTTACTTCTGTGCATTCAGTCATTGAAGAAAATGTAAGTATTTATTTAACCAGAGACCCACACTTGGTTTTCTCCTATAAATTTTTACAAAGTTGGAGGATCCAAAGAGAAAAGTCTTCGATCAGTCATCTTTGCACAATCTGAGTCCTGGATTGTCAATCATGCTTTCTTCTCTTTATCTCTCCTTATATGTTTGCTATAGGGAGGAAGTGGACTGTGTGTTTTGTAAAAATATTTTTTTGTTGATTCAGTCATATGTTTTGAGTCATTAATCAGGTAAAAGACACGGAGAGAAGACATTTACTCCAGAGGCCAACATATTGTTGTTGTTTTTTAACACTGGCCTAGTATTATAAGGAATGAATGTTGCCCTGTACTCTTACAACAGTTTCTTCTGCTAGAGAAGCCAGTCTGTTTCAGGTTGATATTATGCTGCTGCAATAAAATACAAACGTATTTTCAGGCTTCTTCTCACATCTTTACTTGAGACCACAACGAATTGATTTGGTTTCAGTTTTTTCAGTTAGCATATCTGCACATCTTCTCGACACATAAAGTTTCATTTTTTATTTGATCCTAGAAACTCTAATTTGAATATTTAAGATGTTACTGTATTTTTTCAAATATAGATTTTAAATATTTATAGATTTTTTGGTTGATGATAATTCACTCAGAGTTTGAACATTTATAATGATCTGCAGCATTATAAATAATTAAAGAAGACAGTGATGTTAGAATTTGTCTGTTTTGATGCCTCTGCTTCTCAATGGTTTTGCAGTTAATTCAAAAACCAACATATCCCCCCTTGTCCATCACGATTATATACTTAGTTTGATCAATAGTTCTGCTAATTATGTTAAAGGAAACTATGATCAACAGAGTGAAAATCCTCTCACAGCCTGCTATGATTGCTCTTTTGCTTCCTCTTTGTTTGACAAATTAGATGTGATTATACAGAGTATTTAAAATTAATTATTTGGCAGGAAGGATTACTGCCAACAACTGTATAATTGCATCTACTTTGTCGGGCTGTAATGTCAAATCCTCAGTGATCACCTCTGGGAACTAAGAAAAGGTTCTGCCACATCACTGTGGTTATCTTGAGTTGTTGCCAGTTCCAGAACATGAGGCAACTTTAAGGGTCCTTGAACATGTTCATTATGGTGATTTATTAGGTATTTAACCCTGATGTCTTGATGTAACGTGGTGATTAATTGGAGGTGTTTGAACCTTTTTGCCAGTTATTTATGATATCAGGTGGCCTTTCTCTCTGCATCAGTATAAAAATTACTGCATGATGAGAAAAAAAAGAAGGCTGTCAACCAAACTGTTTATTGCGAGGGTTGACAAATACAATGATAACACTTTGTTTATCACTACTATTAGTCTGTATAATTCAACATCTGACAATTCCAGTTTTTGTAACATTTTGAAAATAGTTTTGAAAATACTTACCAAAACTAAAATTGTTATCATTGTCATAATTCATTTGTTTATGAATATTATGCCTAATAACAATGTAGTTTGCTTTAATAACTGCTACCGTGCCTTGTGAAAGTTTTCATACCCCTTTAACACATGATACAATAACAAACTTTATGGTATTTTAATGGTATTTTATTTGACAGACCAACACAACGCAGTGCATGGTTGAGAAGTGAGAATGATTCTCCCATTTTTTGAACCCATAACAACAGAGCAGCATGGATGTCAGTTCCCTTTACTCTGATACTTCTAAATAAAATCCAGTGGAAGCAATATTCCATAGAGGTTAACTGATTAGCAAATAGAGTCCAATTTTGTGCAATTTCATCTAAGTATAGTTTCAGATATTGTGTGAAGCCTTAAAAGGTTTAGTGGAAAACAGAGAAAGAGTAGCATCATGAAGACCCAGGAAAACAGCAGTCAGAGAGCATGTTCATGTTTAAAGTGAGGCTGGGCAAGGAGAGTTGCTCTGGAGGAGCGGTAGAAACCTGCTGCTACGTTGGAGGACTGCTGAAAGAATTGTTATTCATTCGATCTGGAATTTCGCAAAAATTGCAAGGAGATTGAGGACATAGAAGAAATTGGGAAAATGTTTTTGTCCTACATGAAAAAGATAATTTGTAGTAGATAATGGAGCACTCCACACACAGTTTTAACACACCAATCCCGTATTGAAAGATTGTGATGACATCATTATGTTCAGGATGTGGCTTTGTTATTTGGTTGTTAATTGGTATTCAAAGTATCTAGTCTTTTCAGCTAAGATCATTTATATAGCTGTTGTTCACAATAAATGTCATCTCGAAGCATTTTACTGAGCCTCAGCTTTTTTGCGTGGAAGAACTGGGAACTGTTACAGATTAGTCTCACTTTATGGGAGGCCCATAAAGAGAGACTCGTCTGTACATAGAGGAAAAGGTTGTTGTACAAAAAAAAAGAGCAGAAATACATGGCACACTTTTTATTTTTAAAAGCACATTGAAAACTTTGTATCCTTTTTCTTATTCTTCAGAGTCATACACTTCCTTATGTTGGTCTATCAGAAAAAAGATCCTGCACAAAAAAATATCCTTTTAAGGTTGTAACATGATAAAATATCAACAATTTTGAGGGGTATGAATCCCTTTGCATGGCACTATGAAAGTATTTTATTTGCATTTTTGCTTGAGTTTAACTAACAATCTTGTTTCTTTAGCTGCTGATTGTTATGTTTCTTCTCTTCGCTTGTGTAACAATTGTAAGTCTGTAAAGGAGGATTTTGTCAGTGCTCACGTCACCGAGGCCCCTACTGTCGCTCCGGAACCCGACGCTTTGTTGGAAACAGTGGACAGCTTGGACACTGGTCTGGAAGCGTATGACTTGAAGGAATATGACCTGAACGAGTTTGACAACAAATTGTATGATTATGGGACTTATGATGAGTATGGCCCACTCCCATCTAAAGCCCCGACGGCCTATGAGGAGGAAGTGGGGCCTGGGGTTGCTGCTGAAACCGACTTTACTGAAAGTACAGTAAGTACCACACCCTCCCCTGCTGATGGAGGGTTGTTTGCATGGGCAGCTTGTAAAGAAGACTCCCTCTGTCTCCCAGTGCATGAATACCTGTTGGCTTGGTACGGGCAATTCGTCATTGACATGTTGAGTGTGGAATAGAAAAATGTTGCTGTTTCTGATGTTCAATTTGAAGCTATCGTAGAAACAGTGCATGCATCTGTGTCTGTGTGAGTTAACTCCAATTCTGTCTCAGTTTATCCTATAGAAACATTCAGTCACACCTCATCCGTTCCCCCATAACCAGCAATCAGTGGATGTCAGCCCAACCTGTACCACGCCCATAAATACCTAGGAAAGCCCACTGCACCTCCCCACCCACTCATCTCTCAGCACTTGGATGCCATGTCTTCTTCGTCTGCTCTATTTTAACAAGCAGCCTGTGTCATTTACCTCCCCTGTTCACTGCAGACAACCATTAAATCCTAGGCACTGCCTGCACAGAACACACATACACGCTATTGGAAAGACAATGTTAGGGTTTATTACCTTCACTTTCTGCCAAGAGTTTTGAGCTTGGCTTTCACCAACCAATATGTAGCATGTGTAATTTACCTGAATGACAAACAGGTAGCTTCCTTTTCCTCTATGATTAACTCAATTCCATTTGGTTTATTTATATAGTGCCAATTCACAACAGATGTCATCTCAAGGCACTTTTTCAAGAAAAGCCATTTTAATACAACTATACAAATCTTCCAATCATTAAAAAAAAAGTTTTCTATTTAAGGAATCCCAGCACATTGCCTCAAGTTGTTGACATGGTGTTATGCCCTGTTCATCCAGACTCTAACCACAGCAATCCCTCATATTTAGCAAGCATGTAGTGACAGTGGAGAGGAAAAACTCTAATTTATTAGGAAGAAACCAGTAGAACCTTTAGTCAGGGATAGAAAATGTTTAATACATTTTTAAAGATTTGCGGAATGTAGTCCAAACTTATTTAAGAACTATCCTTTACTACTCTACGAACCAGATGCTAACTTTAGCAATGTTAGCGGCTAATCTCACGATCCTTGCAAATCACCTTGTAACCATTCCTTTGTTAGTTTTTTTATTACCAAGAACCCAAAATGACGACACACGAACATCAAAAAGATGATTGTGGTGTTGAAAGTGCTCACCTATTTGAGTGTTATCTACCTCCCTGACGGCACCTTCATCAGAAAACTCTGCCAGCACAGTGAGCCGGCTTAGGAACTAACTTCCTTTTTTTACTTCAGCTCATGTCTGTTAGCCTGGGTTTTATCGGCATAAGTTCACCATAGCAACTCATTTTCTACACTGTACTCTTTAAAGCAGTCAGCATTTCTGCCTCTGCAAACCTCATGCAGTTCAGATACATCTCTTTTTATTACACATATTTATCCACACTGTAATACATTATAATGCAATGACAACTTTACCTGATTTCAAGCCCTCAATCCTTACATTGTTTCTGTTCTTTCAAGACTAACATTTCATCGTATTATTTTGTGGTAGTGGGTCTTTTTGTTATACATGATTCATTCAATGAAGTTACAATTGCTTCTCGGATCTCTTTTTACCGGCTGTGTAAATGAAATCTTCTATTTTTGTTGTGCAACCACAGGTTGCTGGTCCTCAAGGAGCCTTCGGACAGAAGGGTGAGAAGGGCGAGCCGGCTGTGATTGAACCTGTAAGGTCCAACATCTCCAAAACCTACTAATGCTATTAAATATGCTACATAAATTGTTTTCATGATAAAGTCTTAACATTTTACTTTGAAATTACATGAAATTGGCACATAAATCTAAGTGCTAGTAGATACACGATGCAGTGGGTATTTTCTCAAGAATTTGAAATGGCATTGTATAAAATTATATAAATGATTTAATTTAATACAGAAAGGCCTAAAATGATTCCTACTTCTACTGGAGTGTTATAAAATGTATTATTGTATATACTGTTATCTCTAAATATATAATACGACAGAAGTATAACCAGGTCATATTAACTGGTTAAAGCTCGGTAGCTGGCCTGAGGTTGGCCGGTTAAAATATATAAACCACATATGTCTTTTTTGTGAGTGAGGGACAAGCATGGGAGGTTTTATCCTTTTTATTGAGTTATCTGATCAGCAGTTTGCAGCAATACATGTGGGAGGGGCAACAATGCATAACTCTTTATTCCCTTAAAATGTATAGTTTTTAGTGAACATCTGAAGTAACCTTCTAGTAATACTAGCTGTACAGAACAACATATGTGTTTTGAACCTATGTTTTTCGCTTCTCTCAGGGCATGCTGATTGAAGGACCACCAGGACCACCTGGCCCGGCTGTAAGTGTAAAGTAAAAATGCAAAAGCTAGTGCATGTCGGATTTGATGGGGAGACATGTATACTCACTTAGATTTGTGTTTTAGGGTCTTCCAGGACCCTCAGGCCTTCAGGGACCCCCAGGCCCTGCTGGAGATCCAGGTGACAGAGTGAGTAACTGCATAACTTTCCAAACCTATGAGGGATGTTTCTGTTTGCAATGTAACAACGTGCATTTTTCTCAAATGTTATTTATATGTGTTGGTTTTTGAGTTTAAGCTGCACTTAACAATCCAAAAAAAATGGAGATGTTGGAAAACTTTTGTATTCAAGGTATTTGTACCAGAAGGATGATTATTGGTGTAGTTAGCAGTCTCCAGGTAAACTCTTAAAAGCTTAAACCAGAGTGATCAACTAAATTAAAGACTGATGGGATAAAGTCAATTTTTAAGTAGCCTAATATTTACATTTTTTTGTTGTTGTGGTTCACCTCTGTTTTAAAGCGTTTACAAATAAAAATACATACTGAAATCGATAATTTATATACAAAAAAGAAACATGGTAATATCTCAGATGGTAAGACTATAGAAAGATCTTAACACTTTAAATGCCTTCCTTCGGCTTTTACTCTGCTCCACTATCCTGCTACTGACTTACACAAATAGCACACATCCTTGCAGATCAGAAAGGATGTTGGTTTTGGACCGAGAACAGTTTGGCCTACAGAGGGACAGGCAAAGCGCAGGAGGATTGGTGGAGGGGGAGGAGCTTAACATATGCTGACTAATAAAGGACACACATCCAGCATTTACAGCTGCCTGTGGCTGCTTTTTTGTTGTCTTCCATACTTTTGCTCTATTTTACTGCAACAGATGTTGAACGGCTCGCAAACACCTGTGGAGCTTATTTTTCTACGCAATGTTGCAGATAATGGATGCATATAGTTTTACAGTCTGTCCCTTTTGTCTGCAGTATTAGTTCATTCAGATTTTTTTGTTAATAATAACAATAATTAGGGATGCAATGATACCGATACAGGCATTGGGGCCAATACCACTCTTATGTACTGTATCAAACCGATACTTAAAATGTGGAAACTCTCCAATAATTTCACAGAAAATATTTATTTTTCACTTGAATTTTTAGTTTTGTGGTGGTTTTTTTATCTAATTCACCATCATTTGTTGTAACAATCAGAATAAATATAACCTATCTTCCAATTCATTGTATTTTTTTGTGTTAGAAGCATCGGTATTGGTACTGTGTATCGGCAAGTACTCAAATCCAAGTATCAGTATCGTATCGGTTTGAAAAAAGTGATATCGCTGCATCCCTAATAATACTACTACTACTACTAATCATAATAATAATAATAATCATAATAATAATAATAAAATGAACCATTGGGAGATAAAACATTTTTCCAGTAAACACATAACGGAAATAAAAATTGCCAAAAAATTGTTTTGTTTTTTTCAAAGCTTTTAACCTCATATTCTGGGAGTTTTCATATTTTTATTGTTTTATTAACTCAGACCATAGCACCAGTGATGCGCTAACGATGTATTATTTTTGTTTTTTTCTCTTCGTTACCATCAGGGTCTTCCTGGCCGCCCTGGTCTCCCCGGTGCCGATGGCTTACCAGGACCACCAGGTACCATGCTGATGCTCCCAGTAAGTGCACCACAAAGGAAGGACATGCCGTCCATGTTTCCATCATGTCGCTCTGCTCCAAGATAACGTCACATAGCAGAAACGACATCCATAATGAGCTGTTTGTGTTTGCCCAACAGTTTCGCTTCGGTGGGGATGGGGAGAAGGGTCCAGTGGTGTCGGCCCAAGAAGCCCAAGCACAGGCCATCCTTTCCCAGGCCAGAGTAAGTGAATGCCTGCAGACTATAGTCCACATCCGTTTCTGTTTACACAGTGCTGTTTTTTGTTGTCTTTGTGAGGAAAAAGTAGATTTGCTGAGAAAGACTTAAGAGTAACAAAATAAATAAGCACTTTGAACCAATTCACATGCACAAGAGACTGTTAGGTGGAGAAATTGTAAAAAGCAGGGACAGTAATACATAAAGATGCAAGTTAATATGTTTTTATAAAGGGGCCCGTGTCTCACATGAGTTGACAAAAAGGTCAGCTTTTGAACTAACAACTATTTTTTAAAGATTTTCATGGCTCTAGTGGCCTTTATTGGACAGTTTTGTAGGCAGGAAATGTAGGAGAGACGTGTGGCAAATGTTACGTGGTCGGGAGTCGAACCTGGGACAGCGGCTCTGAGGGCTGCAACCTTTGTACAAGGGATTGCCACTCTACTGCTGCGCCACACAACACCCCTGTTATCTTTCAACCTGCACAATGACATACTTAGCACAGAACATCTTAACAAAATTAACATAGTAATCGGATCTGCATAGAAAATGCTACACAACATTTTTCTTTTCTAACGTTTTTTTTCCTTTTGCCTATTCTCAGCAATAAGAATGTGATATTTATCATTCTTTCTTTAAAAAGGCTTGGTATATTTAGTTGTGTTTAATGAATGAGGGAGTAAAAAGACCAAATATTTGTGCTCCTTTTTACTGTTGACATAAAAAAGACCATATTAATAGAAAGACATATATGTTGGTTTGTATCTTACATTCCCCATTTTAATTTTTCATTGAAAATAAGCACTATACATATTATTTTAAATAGCAGTTTTCTGCACCAAGCCCCTGTGCTGGGGGCTATATTTGTAACATTCTTGAACCGTGGTCAGGTTGCTGTGTGAAATCATTCAAAGGGCTACAAAGGGCCCCCAGGCTTCACTTTGACACCCTTAACTTAAATATTTCTTGACAAACGTTAAATATGGAAATGCTGCAGATTTATGGAAGCATATGTATAAAATGAAATTAAAATGGATTAGCAAGAATGCTTTTTCATTTTCAAACTCTAGGTGCTATACAGAATGAGCAATTCTGAATTGGGAAATGAAAAGCCTTTTACATGTTTTATTTTTTTATTTTTATTTGTCAAAAATGGCATTTGTAGTCAGAAAATGAAATTGGTATTTTAATTTTAATTGTTGACATTTCAAATTGAATTTTGTAACAGTTTTGCTAAGGGGTTCTTTGAAAATTACATAGTAAATTATCTTTTTTTTTTTTGAGCAATGCTGGATTTGAAAATGAAAAAGCCTTTTAGATTATTTATTTTTTATTCTATTTATAAGTCAGAAATAGCAGCTAGAGTTTGAAAATGAACAAGCTTTCCTGCTAATCCATTTTAATTTGATTTATTTTATACATATGCTTCCATACAGATTGAACAAAAACATTTAGAAATGTTTAAGTTAGGTCAAAATAGTTGAAAATAAAACAAATCAAAGGAAACCCACAGCATACTTCCTCTGACAGGCTGCCGGGGAAGACATTGATTTACAACAAATCCTTAAATTTGTATCAAGACAAGGGTTTAAGCATCATCAACTAATGCTGTTTTTTGCTACATAGGAATATTGAAGCATGGTAGGGCATGAAATGCATTCATTTTGTCTCTTTTTTTTCTCCACACATTATTTATCTCTATCTGTTGAAAGTTTTCAACAGCAGTTTCTAAATTCAAAGGTTTTTTCTAAATAGATATGTTGGAATTTTTTTGTTTCTGGTCTACAGCTGGCGATGAGGGGACCTCCTGGGCCAATGGGTTTGACTGGAAGATCTGGACCAGTGGTGAGGCTCTGATTTTTTTTAAATGTTGCTTCTTGGATATTGTTATGTGACCCGTGTCACATGTGATATTGGCTTAGATTAATGTATTAATTCAAGTTGTTAGAGTTTCATAAGAAAAAACCCAAAATAAAAGAAACATTTTAAGGTGCTCGGAGTTATTGTAGGTGTTTGGAGCCTGAAATCGGTCTCAGATTTGTATATTATTAGTTGTTTTTAGCAGAAAACTGATTGCAGCTTCTGTTTTGCTGACATAAACAGCTCAGTGGACGCATTATCTGTCTGTTAGGAGTAGCGGCCCCCTACCACACCCAGCCCCTTCATTTTTGTTAGGCCTGTTGATACATGATCCAGGACTTATTAGTAGGAAACAACACCCTGTTTAATCTGCTCCTCTCTGCTGAGAAGCACAAAGAAAAAACAAACAGATATGGTCAAATGGAAATAAGCTGATCCAAAGAGAATGAGATAAGATAATTGATTGGTACGTACAACCTTGTTTTGTCCATTAAAAAAAAAGTCTTTGTAGAAAATACATCTTTTAATATAGTAAGGTGTTTCATTATTTCCAAACTGATTCTCCAGATCAGTACTGATCTAGAGCTGGTCAAGAAGATGAGCTGTCCTTTTTTTTTTCATTGTACATGTAAATAAATGACAGTCATTGTTTATGATCTGTTTGTGTTCTCAGGTTTAGGGTGCAAGCGCTGACTTTACAAATCCTGCATCAAACAAAAGTTTGGGGCTTTTTTTTAATAAGTTTTTCATAATTTGTTGTAATGATGTAAAAGAACCTTAAAATTTCATTCATATAGGTTATATTTTTTTATTTTTATGGAATTCTTGAAAAGTTGAATGAGTTCTCCTGGTAGAAAGCTAAACTATGCCATCTGCTGTTTGCTCTGGATGATGTTCATTTTTCTCTAAGTTATGACTGAAGCTAAAGATTCATGAGGTGTGCTTGGTGTGTTTTTGTCTTAAGGGTCCGCCTGGATCAGCTGGGCTGAAAGGTGAAAGTGGAGACCCTGGTCCTCAGGTAAGTAAGGATCAAATAATTCCAGCAATGCTTAAAGTGTCTTTTATTAAATTCATACTAGCGCCTGAGTGTTGCTGGACTCTAAATGGGTCTGATGTTTCTCCCTAGGGGCCACGTGGCGTCCAAGGACCCCCAGGACAACCTGGCAAAGCTGGTAAAAGGGTGAGTGAACTCAGTCACCTTTAACTGACAAATAGAACTGTGTCCTTGTGTGTATGAGTGTTGCTGTGGTTTTGTTTTTCATTAGGCTTAAATGCTGAGAGGATTGTTTTCACGCCGATAAACCAGTTCTTGATTACTGCTTAAAGGCTTGTGCTGCTGCCAATCTTCGTATCCACGGCCTTGCAACTGATTTGTCTGAAAATGCCACAAAAAAGCGGGAAAACTGGCTGTGGATATGGGGATTTAGTTAGTGTCTAGCAGCTTAACAAACTGACCTGGTTGGATAGTGATAGATATAAACCATCCAAAATTTATTGAAACAAGCCAAATTAAAGTGCTTCAAGGCAACAGTATGAAGAATTTAATTGGACTACATCTGTAGTTATATACCCTTGCCTTCTTACACAGCCTGCCAGCTCAGCCACAACTTGGCAGTTGAGTTCACACAGGACAGTTTTCAGTTTCCTGTGGATTTCCATTACCTGTTCTTACTCTTCTAATCAAGTATCAGTTGTTAATTGGTTTATCTGAAAGTGAGCCCCTTAGGGAAATTCTGATTTGGTACACCCTTTCTTTAACATGAAAGATTTTTTTTCTAAAAATAAGGAGCAGCGAAGCTAATTGTATAACAACGAAAACATTGATCGAAACACTACAATAATGCTTGATATTGCCCATTTGTGATGCATGTCCTGCTTTTTTTTGACCTGCTACTTTCTCTCTGTGTTGTAAACTAGTGGTGATATGTTTCATTTCTAATTACCCTTCTCTCACCTCTTCTCATAGCTGATGTCACTATACCTGGAAAATGTATCAATGATTTTACCACACTTCTAACTTAATATTAATTTTAAAAGTTTTACTGTTTACCACTTTAAAACAGATGCTAATTGTGTTTATTGCTGGTAGGAGTACAGCAATCCAAATTTCGTGGCTGATTTCTGAGTTCCTATTCTTTAGGAAGATATAACCTGCTATTGCCAATTGTTGCCAGTTATACGGTACAAAGATACCCTATAAAAGCATCTTTTTCGAGTTTTTGCTGGGATAAGAGGCAATGTCACATTGTTTATATGAGAGGAGTCTCTGTACATCTGAGTTTTACTATTATTTCAAAACATGCAATCTGACTATAGAGGTGATATTTTATGCTAGTGTGTTAGCATCTTACACTGGTGACAAGTATGGTTAGCGCTGCTAGTATTGCTAGAACAGCAGTCTTTGTGTGGATTCCCTTTAGGGTGTAGATTTTAACTTTAACACGGTGTTTTTTAAAGGTTTGAATGCAGCACTTTTTTGACAGCCAAAGGTAGAACGGTCTTAAGCAGAGCAACTTTGGTGTGCTTCCTGTTAACTGCTAAAGACTTCCTAGTTTCTTACATCCTGAATGAAACACAGTCATGGCTTGAAAAAAACATTTTCATTTCAAATAGATTGTGGTGCCTCTGACTTAATTTTAAACTAACTTTGAGTCCTCTTCCCTCAGTTACAAACCGTAGAGGGTTTTTGTCAGGGTCACCTATCATTACTTAAGTTTGGTATGTTCATGGATGAGGAGGAGCATCAGATTTTTTTCTATTTCTGACTGCTAATTCTAATTTAACAAGTTTTTCTTGGTGCATCTTGACTTCAGGTTTTTGATTTCAGTAAAGCATTTTATTCCTTAGGCCTGGTTTACACAGGAGGTTTTTAAAGTATAGTTTCAGACCTCACACATGGTGCTTATTTAAAAAAATTAAAAAAGCACATTTATTCCTATTTTGGTCCTACAGTGTGTGGTGTATGACCACACGGCAGTGACAAGACACCACACACAAACTGATTTTTACATACAAACAATCAAAGCTCTGACAGGCAATAACACAACACTTCCTGGTGCAAAACATGACCAAAATCAAAGGAGTAAATAGATAGATGCCAAGCATGGGGTAATGGTAATGATTTATAGACTAGTTTTGACAGAGAAAACAAATGAAATCCTGCCGTTGGATGAAGGAGTGGACACAGCAGGAGCAGTGGTATATTGTCTATACAAAGATATGCAGGTGAATTAATTTTTTTGTTTAGTTTTTTTTGTTTCCTCTGGTGAATATCTTTACACAGATTGCTCTGACTAATCTCTATTTCTTTGTATTTGTGAACTGTCATCAAGTGAGCCAACACTGGGAAATGATAATAGATGCTTCCAATTTGTATCTTTGGTCATCACCTCGCTTTCTGATTGGCTACACATCTTATTCAACTGGCTGCATGGCTTTTTGTCTACACAACACAGTTGCAGCGATATGGGACCAAGACAATCCAACAAGTTGAATATCTCTGATTTGCGATCGGAGGGGCCTCAACATCCTTTTGGCAGACCAGACTGCTCTGAACACATGGCAGGAATAAGTATCAGGATTATTTTAAGAGCCTTCCCAATGTTTGGGGAGTGTCGGAAGGGGAGAATCAAGGCAAAATCAGCCTAAAAATCCTGTCGTGTGTTGTAGTTTTTTACTGGGAATCCAGATTTGCGCTGCAAGCTGTCATTACTCCTAACAAATTTAGGCATTTTTTACACATAGATAGTAAAATTTATTAACTTTAAAACTTGCAAAAACAGTAACTTTTTGGTAGCTATTGATAAAGCAAAATCAACCTTCTGATAAGAGCCTTTCTACCAAAAAGAGGAGAAAACTCTTAGTTGAATTCTAGATATTAAAAATACCTCCAGTCATCTTAAACTTGGTGGTAATTTTGCTTTGAATAATTTATCGGTGAAAGCATAAATCATGAATTTTTTCTTTCACATTAAGGGTCGCGCTGGTGCAGATGGTGCTCGTGGAATGCCAGGAGAGCCAGGATCTAAGGTAAAAACACTAGCACACAAATGAAGATATTAAAGGAAGAGATAGAGGAAGCTCTGCTGTGTGTCAGTCATGATGATGTGGAATATATATATTTTTTCTTCACAGGGTGACAGAGGCTTTGATGGACTTCCCGGGCTGCCTGGAGAAAAGGGTCACAGGGTCAGTACAGCGAGGCTGATTTTTCTTTTTAGGTTTTTAATTTTGCCATTTTAAATCAGTACAATCATTTGATGGTGTTAATGTTTTAGATTAAAGTTCATGTGGAAAGAATGGAAATTGAACTGTTGAGAATAAAGAAAGCAAATAACAAAAACAGATGTTTAACACAATTAAAGCATCAATTCATTATAAAACTGAGGTGATTCTGAGATTTGTGGCATAAATACTGTTTTCATGCGTGACTAGTCACAAAACTTGCATTGAGGACAATCTCCTTACTGGTTGCTTGTTTTCTTACAGTACTATGATTTACAAAAAGCTTGAGAGAGAGAGGGAACGTAGTTAGTTTTAATTTTGCCTCCCAGTATCTTTATATAATCCTTTTGAGTAAGCTTCTTAAATTTGAAAGTGATGAGTGAACAGCTGCTTTACAAGGGGAGGTATTGAATGAGAAGCTGTTCTCTATCTCACTCAATGACCTGTAATAATCAAAATGTGTGAGAAAATGAAATCAAAGGGGAGTGTGTGAGTCAAATCAACGGTTTTAGAGGGTATCAATGTGATGCAGACTGCCTACATATTCCAAACAGATTATAATTAGCCTCTTTCTTTTCTTTAATATGCCAGTTAGAGGACCTATACACATTATATCAAAAAGTACAAAGTGAAATACATCTATGAATCTAGGCATAAACAAAATGTGATAATTAGCTAGCATTAAGTGGACAACAGTTTATGAATGGAAAAGATATGTTGACTTCTGCACTTCAGAATGAATAGACAGATCTGTCTGTCTGTCTGTCTGTCTGTCTCCAACTTCAGTCTCTAAGTCCGAAGCATTATGCTACATTCACAGGATGCCTTTACTAATAAATGCTAATCACTGAAAATAACTAATCTTGACATAATTTTCCCACTACACATGTGTAAATAAATAAATAAATAAATAAATAGGTAATCAGTCAAAATGGTAAAAAAAATCTAAATATTTTAAAAACAAAACATTAACACAAAACAAAAATGTATTTGGTTAACTTAGAAAAGGTAGCGGGGTTAAAAGCTTGCCTGTTTTAGCTCCCGTTTTGAATACTAAAACCCTTTTCAGAGGACCTGAGTGGTCTGGAGGTCTTGAAATAAACACAAACTGAATAAAAAGGTTGGACTGATAATTTCAGCAGCTTTAAAAATAGGTACAAAAAAATAACTGTTTTTTTTTTTTTTATGAAAAAACCCAACGCAAGCCAGAACATTGCAGGATTCCCCTATATGATAAGATAAGATCATTTAGAATATCAGAAAATGTCAAAGTCAAGCAAATCTTATGGTAATGAGCAGCTTATGAAAACTAAACTTTTCTCCCATCGTTCTCAGGGGGAGCCAGGATCAATGGGACCAGCAGGAGCCCCAGGAGAGGATGGACAGAGAGTAAGTACTTTAAAGTTTGCCCCCTAACTCTGTCACTGACAACGTTGTTTAAATCAGCTGTGCTCCACCGCCTCAACCCTCAGGCGCCACAGATGGGAGGACACTATAAACTGAGGAGGAGGAGAGTTTGTATTTAACCTTTCCTCCCCTCCACCTAAATACCCTAAACTGCCACACGGCATCCACCTCAAAGCTGTCACAGGCTCATATTAGGTCCCTGCCTATTATGAAGGTTGCTAAGATTTTTAGTGTTGTGCTCATATTTGTATCTCGGCCTATTATGTCCAACCTGCTGCATGTCTCTCAACCTTTGTTTGTTTTTCTTAGGGTGAAGATGGAGAGATTGGGCCCAGAGGGTTAGCTGGAGAAAGTGTAAGCCTAAAACTAAGACACAAATGCGTACAACAGCAAACAGGATGGCCTTCCAAAGATTCATATCAAAACTTTAGCATAGACTAGATCTAATTCTATTCAAATGCTTTGTGGTTCTTCTTTCTTCTGTTGTTTTGCAGGGTCCTAGAGGTTTGCTGGGACCCCGTGGTCCTCCAGGACCTCCTGGAGTGCCAGTGCGTACCGTGACTTTTACTATCTGCCCTCCCCCGAAAAACCCACTTCCTCCAACTGTATGACAAATCATTGCTTATCTCTTCCCTTCAGGGTGTCGCTGGAGTGGACGGACCTCCAGGTCCCAAAGGAAACATGGTACGCACAGACCAACCTCTCGGTCAACACACTGAAAACGTTCCTTTATCAACTCCCGAGGCAGCAGACATCGAAGGATGCCCGCTGGAGTGCCCTGACTTTTCATTCAGATCGGACTGCCTGTGACAGGGTTTTAAAAATGCCTGCGGGATGCACAGCTGTGAGGTTAAAGGCCAGTCCAGCACCAAGCAGTTCAGAGGCAGAGCCGGCAAAGTTCAAGAGAGGAAGAACCTGCTTTGTAGTTGTCCACTTTATATAAAACGTACAATTAAAGTCAGAACATAACAGCAAGCAAAAAAGATGCAATTATAATTTGAAAAAAAAGAATAATTTGAACCTAACTGATGGATGCAGTTGTGTTGTTTGTCCTGGCTTCTTTATGACTCGTATTGAAAAGCCAGTGTTTAATTTACCCGAGGTTTATATTTATATGATTAAAAATGTTCTTTCTTTGATTCATTTCTTACAAAAGAAAAAGAGAGACCGGATAATATAAACTAGACGCAACAATACCAATTTTTTTCAAACTGATACTTGGATCTGACTACTTGAAGATATCGAGTGCAAAAGTCGACCACACAAAAGAAATACATTGAATTGGAAGACAGGTTTTATTTTCTTCTCTGCTTGTTACAAAAAATGATGGTGAATTAGATAAAAATGAATAAAATGTTAATAAAAAGACCACAAAAAACTTTCTTGTGAAAAATAACATTTTTGTATGAAATTATTGCAGAGTTTCCACATTTTAAGTATCAGTTACTGTAGCTAACCGATACTGATAACCAGTATCAGTATTGGTGACTCCCTAATATAAACCCATCTTAGGGCCGTATTAAACCTGATCATTTTCATGTCGACTAACTGGGATCTGTTTCTTTAAGGGACCACAAGGGGAACCGGGCCCACCAGGTCAGCAGGGAATTCCTGGAACCCAGGTGAATGAATCGGACATGCACCACAGAACACGCAGTGATGTGCAAATACAACAAGGTGGCCAGAATTCCATAGCTTTTTAGATGAATTCAGTCCAATCTATGCCTAACAAACTAACACGCTTTGCACAGCCCAATAACTCTTCAGGTTTTTCTAAATAAAGATTTTTTTTTTTTAAAGTTTAGCTTATTTAACCATGTTTTAAATTGAAAATTGTTAATTTGTCGTAAATCTCTGCCTCTCAACACACATATATGAGTCATGGGTTTTATTAGATTGAGACATTTTTTAATGGGTTAAAAAAAAAAAGGCATGATATTCCTGCACAGCCATTCCACCTGTTGATGCAGTCACACTTCTTTCTAGAAACACAAGCATACATCAGGTAGCCGCGCTGCACTGAGCACGTGGGAGCACATCCGCAAATACTGAAATGGACTTGTTTCCACAAACTGAATTCAAATGTGGCCACAGACAAACAAGGGTATGCACACACAGCCTGACAGGCTCAGCTATTTACATCTTTGACAAACTGCTCGGTTTACTCAGCTTGTGTTTGTGGCTTTGAGTTTAATGGTGCCATGGAGAAGTTCCCTCATTTATATATGTGTGGATCTTGTGTTTTTTTTTAGGGTCTTCCTGGTCCCCAAGGTCCGATCGGCCCACCTGGACAAAAAGTATGTTTTCTTTTTCTAAGTAAGATGGGCAATTTTATTCCTTACCTATTCCGATAAAAATAGCTGTAAATTTTGTGTTGCTTTCAATTCAGTAGAGTAAGTGCAAGGATACAATATTAGTCTGTATAGTATTTCAGCCTTTTTCTTGTATTAAATTGAATCCATGTGAAGCGGTTGTGACCTTTTCTAGTTGCAGAGAGAGAAGTCTAAACAGTTCAACTATTGAGCCTTAAAAGTGTCAAATTGTCTTTCTCTATGGTCTGATTAAGGATGGGCAATTGGTCCAGTGGACAGTTTACTGCACCAATAAAAAAAATTTTTTTTTGCTTTTAATCACCTGTCTTGTTTGTTCTCATCCTCCTACAGGGACCTCAGGGCAGGTCGGGGCTTCCTGGATTACCTGGAGCTGATGGGCCTCCTGTGCGTGTTCGCCGAATATGTATATCTATCTATATCTATATCTATGTATATCTATACATATATATATATCTATATATATATATATATATATATTGAATTTGGACTATAGAGAAAATATTGAGCAATACCTATAATACTTATTTATTATAGAACGATACAGGTAAAATCTATGTTTTCCTCTTTGGTTTATGACAGACACCAAACCTTTTGGTTAGATATGGCCACGCTGTGCCTCTGAAATCTCTCGAGGTGTTTTTCACAGCAGTCATAAAGATCCTGTGGGGTTTGTTCTCCAGACCTGTGGTAGCACAGAGCTGTGAGCTGAAGAGGCAAACACCCTCAGCTGCCCTCAGGCCACAGAGCTCACTGACTTACAGCTCTCTGCCTCCATGTCACACCCCGAATAACAAGTGCCGGTTGTTCTTCACAGCTGAAGATCTTCTGGTGTGCTGGGAAACTCATAGTGTAGCATCTCTTTATCACACCAGTTAGCTATCTACCATAAAAAAATTGACTTATTACTATTAAAAGTAAGGATTCAACCATTGTGAGATTTTGCAGGGAAGCATTTGGATTTGGAAAAATGATTCCACACAGCTAAAATGATTGGTTGTTCATAAGATTTAAGCTGGCATCGAGTATGAAAAGGTCAAAAAACAGTTTTATGTTTTATTCATGGATTCTGCAGAATATGGCCTTGATCCGGCCTTAAACCACATTTTGCTTTGCAGTGCATCTACAGCAGATATTCAGTGCAACTCAAACACTTCCTACCAGTGGCAAAAGCAGTTCATGTTCAGTTCACTGCATCTCAGATTGTTCCTAGGAGTTGCTCCATAGCAGTCACTCACACATTACTATGTTCAGCATTTACTGAAAAACAATTTCCTGACTACTTTGACATTTTTTTACAGGGTCATCCTGGTAAGGAGGGTCCACCTGGTGAGAAAGGTTCTCAGGTAGGTGGCTTTTACTGACACACCTAATATTTGTTATATGTTTGTATATGAGCTGGAAGAGAAAGATGCAGCATGTAGCGGAGCCTAAATAGCTTTTTATCCTGATAATACCACAAAGTGATGTCATTATTAACACTTTGAAAACAGCCAGAAAGAGCAAAACCTAAAAAGACAACAGAATAGCATTCTGCTTCTTTTTTCCTGGACACATAATACAATCCGTTTTAATTTCCGGGTTGAGTTTGGAATCTATTCCTCAACATCGAAAATAGACACATTTATGCTTAACATTATGTATATTTGCCTATTTGTGTGTTGAGTCCCCTTTAGCTGCCAAACAGCCCAGACCTAGGGAGGCATGGACTCCACTGGAGAATCCTTTAAATCCAATAGGCAGTGAGGTGGTGCCTCCATGAGTTGGAATTGTTTGTCTTTCACATACCAACTCTTTTTTGTGCTCCTCAAACCGTTCTTAACCAATCTGGCTTTGTGACAGGATGCATTAGTCTGTTGAAAAAGGCCAGAGGCATCAGGACAATTAGTTTCCACGAAGGAACATACATGGCTTGAAATATTGTGCAAAGTTACGAGTCAAAGTAATGTGCCCATGGATAGCTAGACCCAGGGTTGTCCAACAGAAGATTGCCTAAAGCATCTGCCTTTGTAGGCCTGCCTTTTTCCTATAGTACATCATTGTGCCCTGTGTTAAGCAACTGGACCCAGACACGCTTTCCTTGTGATTCAAAAGAAAACATAATTGACCATACCAGGCTAGCTTCTGCTATTGTTCAGTGGTACAGTTCTGATTCTATTGTGCCTATTCTATGGCACCTTCAAAAGCAAGGACAGGGTCAGCACAGGCACCCCAACTATGCAGTCAAGTCGGTAACAAACCAGCATCCCCTTGGTACAGCTCATCTGTTCAATCAGACTAACTTTCCGTGTTTCCACATCCCTGTTTCCGGTTCTTCGCTGTTCCTTCCTTGGTCCATTTTTGCCACCTCCTAACCACTTGAGAGTGAGAACAGCCGGGAAGAGCTGCAGTTTTGGAAATTATCCAACTAAGTTGATCCAACTTAATCAGATCCTTAAGAGAGCCCAATTTTCCTGCTTTTAACATCAACTATGAGGACAAAATATGAACTTCCTGCCTAATATATGTAAAAGACAACCTGTGCCCCCAATGACTTACTTTGTCTGTCAGTGGTCAAAATGTTATGTCTGATTTAATTGTAGATGCTGCACTTAGTTGTCAGCTTAAAGCCATTGATTTTCTTATATCTTTCCCAAAATGTTCCCTGATTTTGGGATCATGAATAAATGACACTGTGTAATACTCCATTCTGCAGAGACTCCTGTTAAACCTCAACATAAATATGTAGGGATGTCCTGATCAGGTGTAATTTGCCCTCTAGTCATTTGATTTTGAGATTCTATAGATCTGATACTTCAGTATACAGTATGTTCCTTTTTTTTTTATTTAACTAACCGTTTTTTTACATTTATAAACTCTGTTAACAAATAGAGCACTTATGTAAGATAGTGCTCTGTAATAAATAGTATAAATTCTTCATTTTCACTTTAATGCAACAGTATATACAAAAAAAGTCTACTATAAAGACTAATAGCACCTCAACTTAAATAAACCTAATATTGAGAATATATATGCATATATATCAGAGTAATGATCGGGATGTAAGGTCTGATTCCGATTGAGTCTGAAACCTTGTGATCAGGCCCCATTTCTGATCACTTGGTCAACTTGTAATTTATCCTTGGACATTTTACAATAAAATGTAAGGTATACTAAGCGTATAGGTTAGTAAATAGGGAAAGTAATTACAATTTACCACTGGTGCATAAATTAAATGTAATCTTTAAATGAAGTTGTTTTCAAAAAGCAATATTAGAATTTTGACTTACGAAATAAGCATATTTAAATGTTTAGATATTGTATGACTAGAATATGAATATTTTGCTGTAGGGTCCACTGGGTCCTCAAGGTCCTATTGGTTATCCTGGCCCTCGGGGTGTAAAGGTAGGATTGTTTTTAGTGTATTTGATGAAGGAAAATTTTTTTATTAGAAATGCATCATCTTTTTTTTTTCTCAGCCATTTCTGAATTATGATATAATTTTCTGTGTTTGGTTGCTGTCCAACAGGGTGCTGATGGGGTTCGTGGTCTAAAGGGATCGAAAGGAGAGAAGGTAAACTCTTGTTAACGAGCCGTATTATCTCTTAGGTACAGGGTTCCTATGCTGTCTGAAAAGGGTGGAGTTGGATTTCAGTATTTTGAACATCTGAATAAAAAATACATTTGACAGAAGAAGAGTATGTTTCTTTATCTCACTTTGTCTTTTCTTCCTTCCTTCCTTCCTTCCTTCCTTCCTTCCTTCCTTCCTTCCTTCCTTCCTTCCTCCCTGTCTCTGATTTTAGCAAGTACTGTACTCAGAGCTTAGACACTGGGAATATTTATTATGAAAATTGTATTTTACGCATCAACTGACAACTCTTGAAATTTGCTTCTGAAACAGTCTGGAATTTTCATATACACATTCACTGGCCAATTTATTAGGTACATCTTTATAGTACCGGGTTGGACCCCCTTTTACCTCCAGAACTGTATTAATCATTGGTGGCATAGATTCAACAAGGCACTGGAAACATTCTTCAGATATGTTGGTCCATATTGGCATGATAGCATCACAGAGTTGCTACAGATTTGCCAGCTGCACATCCATGATACAAATCTCCAGTTCCACCACATCCCAAAGGTGCTCTATTGGATTGAGATCTGGCGATTGTGGAGGCCATATGACTACATTGAACTCATTGTCATGTTCAAGAACCAGTCTAAGATGATTCGAGCTTTATGGCATGGCGCATTATCCTGCTGGAAATGGCCATCAGAAGAAGGATACACTGTGGTCATAAAGAGATGGACATGGTCAGCAACAATTCTCAAGTAGGCTGTGGTGTTGCAATGATGATCATTTGGTACTAAGGGAACCATTGTGTGCCAATAAAATGACCCCCACACCGCTACACCACCACCACCAGCCTGAACTGTTGACACAAGGGTGAATCAATGCTTTCATGTTGTTGATGCCAACCCTAGTGACAGTACCATCCGAATGTGGCAGCAGAAATCAAGACTCGTCAGACCAGGCAACATTTCTCCAGTCTTCAATTGTCTAATTTTGGTGAGCCTGGGCAAATTGTAGCCTCAGTTTTCTGTTCTTAGCTGACAGGAGTGGCACCCGGGGTGGTCTTCTGCTGCTGTAGCCCATCTGCCTCAAGGTTTGACATGTTGTGCGTACACAGGTGCCCATCGGTATACCTTTGTTGTAATGAGTGGTTATTTGAGTTACTGTTGCCTTTCTATCAACTCAAAATAGGCTGGCTATTCTTCTCTGGCATCAACAAGGCATTTTCACCCACAGAACTGCTGCTCACTGGATATTTTCCCTTTTTTAGACCATTCTCTGTAAACCCTAGAGATTGTTGTGCGCGAAAATCCCAGTATATCAGCAGTTTCTGAAATACTCAGACCAGCCCGTCTGGCACCTACAACCATGCCATGTTCAAAGTCACTTAAATTACCTTTCTTCCCCATTCTGATGCTTGGTTTGAACTGCTGCAGATCATCTTAAACATGTCAACATCCTAAATACATTGAGTTGCCACCATGTGTTTGGCTGATTAACGAGCAGTTGGACAGGTGTGCCTAATAAAGTGCCCAATGAGTGTAGAAACCGTGTATATGTTCAATATATAAACTTACTTACAGACAGCAGAGTGAACTTCACTTTGTGGTGAAAGTAAAAACAGCATAAAAGATGCAAAAAGTTATGGAGCTGCCTGTAAATGCATTCATGTCACAGATTTTCTGTCTGTCTACCTGTCGGCTTTGTTTTGACTCCCCTGAGCTGAAGTGGATGTTTAGTGCAGCTGAATACAATACGAGGGTCAGTCAATAGGCATCCTCAGAGGAGGCCGAGCCTTTCTCTGAAGTGAGCCTTAGTCACTCACTGCTGGATGTGAAGCCGTCCGGCTAAAAGCTGTTATTATGAGAGAACACAGCCAGAAATTCATACTGGTCACTGGGTGCTACAATCTGTGTTGAAATAATAACAAACGTAAATATTCAGGATCAGTACAGTTATGCAGCTATAAAAATCTGTTATCTGACTCGAGGGTATGGTTCTGACTGCAGGGGCAGGTATCCGTCTGATTTTTGTCCTGAATTATTAATGGCATAAAAAAACAGGCCTTGAGGGGAAAAAAATTGTTACAAATAAAGAATTATTTGAGGTGTGTATCCAGTTGGTTTTTCAACATACAAGGTAGTGGAAAAAACATGTTCAGCTCTGCATTATGCATCAACCGTAGTTGGAATTCCAGACAAGAGATTGACCAGAGAAAGAAAAGGTGTCAGAAAGGTGTCAAAGAGAAGAAAGGACAAGAGTGCCCTCCTTTAATATTCAGATAGATAGATAGATAGATAGATAGATAGATAGATAGATAGATAGATAGATAGATAGATAGATAGATAGATAGATAGATAGATAGATAGATAGATAGATAGATAGATAGATAGATAGAAATAATTTTTGGTACTAAATGTAAAGTATATCAAGGTAAGGGACAATGTATGGAGTTTATTTGCATGTGCTATCCAACAATCTGGCCGCTAGATGGCAGCTTGAGTCCTTCATCGAGCATCAGGAATGGGAGATGCAATAACGTGTTTGCTCTAACCTGTTTGTGTTTTAAAAATCTCGTTTTTATCAGCATTTAAAAAATGTGACCAAATATTTGTTACTTTTAGGGTGAGGACGGTTTCCCAGGTTTTAAGGGAGACATGGGAATCAAAGGTGACCGGGTGAGCAGCTTAAATAAAACATAATTTGTTCCACTTTGTAGGTCAAATATTTGATTTATTCTTTACATTAAGAGCGTAATTTGAAGATTAGATTTTCTATATTTTTTCTTGTGGATGGCAGGGTGAAATTGGTATGCCTGGACCCCGTGGAGAGGACGGTCCTGAGGGACCTAAAGGCAGAGCAGGCCCCAACGGAGAATCAGGACCCCTTGGTCCAGCAGGAGAGAAAGTAAACTAAGCTCTTTTTTTTCTGGCTTTTGCTAAATTGGATTTTTGTTCTTGCTCATCTTTTCAATGTTTCCCAGGGTAAACTTGGCGTCCCAGGATTGCCAGGTTATCCCGGACGACAAGGACCTAAGGTAAAAATGTTTACTTTTTTTTTTTTTTTACGTCTCCTGCTCTGCAGTTTGACACTCAGAATTGGTGTCTAAGTACCAAATAGAAACACAAGGGAATTACTTTCTCAATTGGAGCATTACGGCTTTATATGTTACTTTCAACACAAGCAGCATCATACCTGATAAAGCATTAAAGTTATCCTGGCAGCCATTGTGCAATCAATAAATAAACTTATTCAGATACTGGAGATTTATAGTATATTTATCACGCCTGAATTCACTTAGAGGTCAGATGTTTCAGTAGTTCATTAAAAGAAGTTGGACATGAATAGGAGAATATTTTGTGATTCATTAAACACCTCAGTCTTGCTGTAAAGAGACATACATTTCTATAAAAATAACTGATTGTTATATTTGTTCATTAACAACCATGAGTAAAAACAGTGATTTGAAATATTAACATTTAGTGGAAAGAAAAGGTTTTATCTGTTGAATTTAAGTAACCATAAAAAATCTGTTTTGTGGAATTAGTAAGTTATACTGTACACATTTGTATATAAGACATGAATTAAATATAATCTTATATTAACTGGTGTTGTGTTCAAAATCCTTGGTTCAGAAATGCAACAATCACAATTTTGTGGCCAATTTTCTGTTGCTGCTTTTTGTAGATCGTTAACTGACAGAAGCTAGACAGAAACTAAAATTAGCTAAATCTTTGAAATCTGTTGCTTAAAAAGATATAAGAACAGGACACAAATATACTGTTTCTAGCTCTCCAGTACGGTCAATAGCTATTTATCTTTAGCAACACAGGAAAGATCATATACTTGACCTTTTAAACCGTTTTTAGCATCTTATATTACCAGTTAGCACAGCTAGTATTTGAAGATCAGCTGTAACAGTGGAACATTAACATATACATCTATCGTTTGAGCACATGAATACAACATAATCCCTTATTGTTATGTATTTACTGACCTATGATGCCTCATCTCTCTTTATCATATCTTCCACTGATATTGACAGGGCTCGAGTGGATTTCCTGGATTCCCTGGAGCTAACGGCGAGAAAGGAGCAAGGGTAAGGAAAAACACACTTAAATACACTGGAGACTCTGTGCTTGTGTATAAAAATCTGACACTGCATAAAATAAAATCAGTTTCATTATAAATGCATCTTTGTCAAATAAAGTCAGCAAAGAGAACATTGTAGGGGACAACTGATTTGGGTGCAGTTATTGAGCCCTGCAGCTGAAGCTGTTCTCACAGCTTTGGGTTTTATTTCTGATAAAGTTTGGGGTACAGGTTTTAATTTGATCATTTAAAATGCCACCAACCTCTTAAATATCACATTGGAGTTGTAACCCAAGTTTTATGACTGGATGTACTGAAATGTCATTATGGGTTTCAATTTCATTATTATTACCTCTTTTTTAGGAAAGGTATTTTTTTTTAATTACTACAAACTATGGAGAATAAGAAATGGTAGATAATGATCTACTGTATTTGGGAGTTTCTTCATACTTTTGCTCTTTATTTATCCCGTAGATTCCTTGTTACAGTAACAGTATAAGTCTGCAGTCTGCTTTCTGTATTATGTGTTGCCACATTACCTTGAAAAAGTAATCAGATTACTGATAGGAAAATACTAATTTACATTACTAATTACCTGATTTTGAAAGTTACTTAATTAGATTACAACTTACTTTATTAGTTAAACTCATCAGCTGCTGATGACATCCCCCTCTGCCAGTTTCTACCTAGTGACATTTACTCTGTAAGTTTGACTTTGCCGTGCAGGAAGTCCAAATGTTTCTTCAAATGTGATGTAAGTTTCTGATGCTAAATAAGACCTTGTCACCAATACAGAGCATACGACCTTAATGTTATTGTCTTTACCTGACACAAACTTGAAATAGTGAATGTATTTCCAGCTAGAAAAGTCCGATTTCACTCCTAATTTCATTCCTGCATTTTGACCCTGTTACACGTTAGTTGTCCTCATACTCAAAGCGTGACTTGTCGCATACATAACCGCACTCATCAAGAAATAAGTAAATATGTTTTCTGTAAGGACAGTGACAAAAAAGTAACCCACAGTGACTTGGATCAGTGACTTTATTTTGATTACTGCTGTAGAAGTGTTAAAAACATGTTAGATTTCTTGTTTTTGAAAAAAAGTACTCACATCAGAGTAATACGTTACTTTCATCACTGGTTATCATTACTTTACCAACTGAACAGCTCGAATGTTTTCTTGTGTTAGCAACGACTACTTATCAAGTAAAGCGTCCTCATAGAAATTCTTCTTTCGATATGCTGAGAATATCTAGAAAAGCATTTGTCTACAGAGAGAAAAAGTCAAGCTGCACCATAGCACATAGTCAATCACAGACTAAGTGCAATAGTCTGATGACAAGAGATAGTAAGAGCAACTGGGGAATATTCCAGAAGGCAGAATTCAGTCCTGATACAGCCCAAGAACACTGTCATGAGTGGGATCCGGACATAGTGATAAAATGGCTAAAAATCATGACTGTAGAGTTTTGAACATAGGGCCGGGAGACTCCACAAAGTTTTTGCCAAATGAAAACCAGCTGTTCAAATTAAGATGTGTTGATAAACAGAAAATACAAGCAGAAAATTGTGAGCAGTAATAGGAGAAGAATGGCGGTCAGATGGGTTAGTAAAATAATCTAAAACTAAGCCACGAAATATTTCTGTCACAGCCAAAACTTTTGGCACAAACTCCTTAGAAACAAATAGTCCTGCAGCATGGCCACAAATAATTGCAGACAAGGTATGAAGAGGAAGTAGTATTAGCTAATTTTTTTCTAAAGTATATTACTTCTGATGATACTTTATAATGAGTAATAGTGAATAATAGAATTATAGTAGTTAACTTCTGTGATGGACTGGCGACCTATCCAGGGTGTACCCCGCCTCTCGCCCGTTGAGAGCTGGAGATAGGCACCAGCTCCCCCGTGACCCCTTGAGGATTAAGCGGTTCAGAAAATGGATGGATGGATGCATTAACTTAAAGTTAGTTACAGCAGAGATTGGGATGATGAGGCAGGATTTTCTCTCCACTCCTAGCTGTAAACCTGACTTACCTTCTCTAGATCTGAACAGCACACTGAATTAATTACTTTTCAAAACTGTAAAGCCCCAGAATGTGGCAGCATTGTGTGTTTGTTTTGGCATTGATGTAAAATCGAGTTGGCATGCAAAAACACACAAACAAGCAGAATAGAAGGATTTTCTTTTTTCTTCAACTCTCGGAGACTGTCTCTGCTCTTGTATTGTGTGGACTCTGCAGTGCACCGAACAGCTCCACCCACACATTGCTTCCCTGCAATGTGCGCCACCTTATTGTTGGCATTTCTAAACTGGCAATACTGATTAAACAAACTGAAACATTTCAGCTAATTTTTGCCCACAAGTTGTTTTACAGGTTTTTGTATCAAAGATATGTATTGCCTTTACTTTAGTTCATTTGAATCCAATGCAATGCCCTAAAAAATGACCTATTATTGTGTAATCGCTGTGTAAAGAAATACAATTAGAGACTTTAGTTTTAGACAATGGAGCAGTTCCCAGTATGAATATCTTTCTCCTACCCATGAATATCAATGGGTAGGAGAAAGAAAAGCCTTTTGTGTGAATGTAGTGGAAGAATTGTTTCAAGATCAGTTCTTTTCAGTGATTAGTTATTATTAGTAAGAGCAGTAGGGGAATATTCCAGAATGCTGCAGTCATAAACATTTCTGTTAAATGTCTTGGACATTTTACCTACACTGATGAAGCTGAATGACATAGCTGCTATCTTCATTTTGTATAAACTGGAGATGATGCAGCACACACTCAAACAGCAGCAAATGGCCCACGGGGGCAGACACACACAAGAGAAGGGGACGGTATGTTAGGGGAGAGACCGTTGATTTAACTGGATATATTGTACCAAGGAAATAAATAATATTAAATCTCCAATGGAGACTGTATCATCCTTATCCTTATCTACATCCAAATGGAATTCTGCCATATCAGTGACTGAACTGTTTTCTTTTGGGTATTCAACAGGGCATTGCTGGTAAACCTGGTCCTAGAGGGCAAAGAGGCCCAACGGTATGTCCCGCTCCCTCAATGATTTATTGACTCTTGTACAGCATCAAACATTCTGGAAACAGAATTAGGCTCATCTTAATGAACTTTTCCCTCCCTTCTCTTCCACTTTTCAGGGTCCTCGGGGCGCTCGAGGAGCCAGAGGTCCAACAGGCAAAACTGGTCCCAAGGTAAACCAATAATATCAAAACATTTGGAGTTTCATAGAGTCCATGTATTACTCTATCCTTCAATAAGAATCAGAATCAAAAAGCTTTATTGCCATATAACCAACTTGTTGGTACAAAAATAAATAAAAATGTCCAGCACAATCCAGCCAAGAACATAGACATAAACAGGATCAGTCATACTATGACAGCAGTCAAGATGGCACTCCCATATGCAGATAATGAAGGGTGAGGGGAAGAGGGGAGGATGGGTGGAGAAAAAAAAAGACATCTCAGCCCTGCCCCCAGCAGGGGACAGAACCAAGTTACAAGAAAACAACCCAGTAAAAAAAAGCACATATTTCAAACAGTCACAACATACGAGAAACACAAGGGGGGGGTGGGGGGGATGACAACAGAGCGAGGTCGCAGATGATCAGCACGCCCATCCAGCCTGCTGCCAAGGAGTGGGAAGGAGTGATGAAGGGAGGGACCAAGAGGTTAAATTCAAGGTGTGACTGCTTGAATCCAACGTCTTTGCCAAATGTGAAATGCAACATGACCTGCTGAGTTCATCAGCAATTCCTCATGCTCACATCCAAGCCCATTCCAAATATGCTCATATTCTACCTTAATATTAACCAATAATGATATGATGTTGTGTGTTGCAGGGAACAGCAGGCAATGATGGCCCCCCTGGCCCGCCTGGTGAGAGAGTAAGTCCACAAAACCTGCATGTTGTGTTTTTACATGCAATGATTTTTCAGATGGTCTTTTCTGTGCCATTGCGTGGCGGTCTCCCTGTGGTTGGCAAAAGAGTCCCAATTGCTATATTAAAGCACAGCATGAATCTGCTGTAAATGGTTAAAATGGTGTAAAGCCATTGAGTAGATTAATACACTGTAAATTTCACTGAGGAATCAATCGATTAACGAAAACTAGGTTGGTAGAGAGCTGCTTAATTTAAAGACATCAGGGACTGACAAAGCCTTCTGAGGACATCTGTGCCATCTGATTTTTGCCAAAGGCAAACTTTCCTTAGTTTATTTTCATCATTTTGTTTAATTTTATTGCTAACCTGATGACATAGCGTCTCACTATGGTGGTAGCACTCAGAATGTGACATTTGCAAGCCAATGAGTTGAAGCTCGTGGCTTCCATCTGTGAACCCACTTCAGCTGCTTGCTGAACCTCCCGGTCGGAGTGTGTGGGGTTAGTTGGGGCATAAATTGTGTGTTGTTATTTGGAAAAGTAAAAAATTAAGCCATCAACCACTTTTTGGGGGAAAATCTCTCATTTGAAAATGTGTAATAAAAGTGATTCTCATTATGTTTTTAGAGTATATACTCTACAATAAGCATGCACCTAACCATGTGTAGCACACTTAATCTGTTTTATTTGGAATTTGTGAAGGGCTATTAAAAAGGGCTTTATTAAAATAGTGAAAACCTGAGGAAATATTTAATTGAATCAATAATATTGATCCATCATTTCAGTTGTATGTGTTCTATGCTATTAACATGTTTGATTTTTTTTCATGACATTTTCTTTCATCCAAATCTCAAGTTGTATTCCCAGTGTTGTAATAAAGTGCATTTCTCCAAGAAAGGAAAAGGTTCCCAATCAAAACCTTTCAGGCCCAGGTGACCAACTCAGCAGGAAAGTTAAAGAAACAGAGTTACTGCACAACAAAAGTCTCCCAGCAGTGGTGCACTAAATATAATAACTTTTAAAGAATTTTTCGTTGAATTTCCAGCATTGTTCTGGTGCACTTTGATTTTACTCTGTAGCAGGGAAATATGACATTTCAGTGGGAATCTGGAGTGAAAAAAACACAAAGGAACTACTTTAACTTGTAAATCAGCCACAACATGTGCCCTATTTGCATTCACATGAGCATTTTAGGGCTGGGAGAGGAGAAAGAGTCATTCTTAAAAACTCTACTAACTGGGAGAAATTCAATTCCTTGAAGGCAGATATTAAAATGCTTAAAAGTTGCCAAAGTCTATGAAAACACCTTAGTTTTGTCAAATCTGTAGTTGTTGGGTGTCAGTGACCAAGGGAAATTCAATACAGACAAAGTCCAGGATTTTTTCCTAATACTTCATCTCAAATCTTGTGAAAGATCTTCATACAGTAAAATTACTTTTTGATAATTTACTCTCGTAAAATAAGGAGAAAAAAAAGCCCTTTACAGCTTCCCAGAGAGAGCAGCCTGATACGATACTTCTCAGCATTTCACTACAATTGCTGATAGGCAGCCATCAACCTTTTCAGCCCTGCCATTCTCTGTAGACAATTCTGGGATCCAAAGATTTGACATTTCATATGGCTAAACTGGAAGGTTACAAACCCCTCAATCATGAAAGTTCATACTTTCTTGACTTGAATTTGAAATATTATTTAAGCATCTTTTAAATGCACGCCACAATACAAGTGAATTAAATAAAAGCTGATTGCAAATATTATATTTAGCTCTCATTTCAGGATTTAAGTTTAGAAATCAATTGCTTAAACCTAAATCCGTTTCTACAGTTTTCTGATTGGAAGAAAACGAAAGTACCTCAGAAAGTCTTTTATATATTATGTAACTCATAGAAACACCAAACCAGATTACACTATATCATCAAACAGAACATATTTTACCGAATAACTGAATGGCTTTTATTTGTTTTATCGATTGTTCAGTTCAATTAGTTACAATGCATGCTGCAGTTCTCCCTATTTCAATATTCATTGTTTTTTTTGTGTTTTTTTTTGCTGTTACACATTGCACTAACCCATTTTAAAAAATATAGTTTCTACCTTGCAGTTTAACAGACCTTGTGTCTTCTGATTGCAGGGACCTCAAGGACCTCAGGGACCAGTGGGCTTCCCTGGACCAAAGGGTCCTCCTGTAAGTATTATTTGTTTTGCTTCACTTGAGAACCCCCGATAATACATCTTAATTAGCTCCTTTTTCCAGATTCTCTGTCCTAACGGTCCGACATTTCACCTTAGGGTTGATTCAGGTGGACGACTACTAAGAGAAGCTTAGAACTTTAGTATTCACCCACAAATGTTTTTCACATTTCAGTCTAGACAGTAAACAAGTGGTAATTTCTACCTATTGATTTCAGTTAGACTTATAGCTGCCTCTCGGCCTTATTGTTACAATAGTTGGACCTTGATATTTTCTTTATTTGTGCTGGAGAAGTCTAGACACTTTTCCTTTTGGAACAATAAATATAAACTATGGGGGATAATTTAAGCATATGAGCCAGAAGGCTTTTGTACTGCTGGTATTGATTTGTAAGCCTTGTTATGAATGTAGTAGTTATTAGTATGTTATATATATATTTTTTTTTTCTTTCAACAGGGACCACCTGGAAAGGACGGGCTCCCTGGACACCCTGGACAACGTGGAGAGACGGTATGGACAGTACTTTTGTTTAGGGACAAATGCATGGAAACCCTTCATTCACTCAACCCAAATTTTAATCATCTCAGAATTTTGTAATATTTGTGAGGGTGTTAATTGGAAAGATTTACTCATTTTTTCCACCATTCCTCTCAACTTCAAGTACGATCTGATTGAGTGTCTAACAGAGCTAATTTTTTGGAAATATATACTGTATATTTTTTCATTATTATCAAATGTCAAATAAAGAAGGCTCTCTGTGAGCTTACTTTGTCCAACTCCAATCATAAAGCACTCTCCTCATTTATTTGCACCTGGATAAACATTCGTAAAAAGCCTTATGCCGAATTCAACTTTTATTACATTGCAGCTGAACCAAACTCAAAGAGCCTGAGTTCAGTTTAGGTGCTTTTTATGTAAGAAATACAATATGTTCCAAAATAATAGTTTCAATAAAATCATCATTAGTAATTCACATGAAGTATGTTCAGCAGAAATGTAACTAAATGTAAATGTATTTTTCTCACCCTTTCCTTTGCATGTTCGTGCATCCTATATAACCTCTATCCAAAACTGTGTCTTCAACCAAAAGAGCAAATGTCAAGAAAATCACATAAGGACAACTGCATTTTACTTCAGGTTCACTAGAAACGATCGTAGGTGTAAACATAAGGCAGCTGAATGCTGTAATTAAATTCAAAAGGCGATTCAACTGTCTTGTTTTAAGAGTGTATGCTCTTATGTTACCAGCATGTGGCGCTTTTAAAAGCCTTTTACAATTTTATTTCCAAAAAATGTGTTAAAAGTTCAGTTTAAAACGACAAAAGTTCTTAGACTCTAATTTATTCTGGTATGATTAACCGAGTGTCAGAGGCTTTTTGTTTGAACGGGGAATAGTGTAGGCTGAATTGAACCAGAGCCCCACTCTTTAAATTAGGGTGAACGTGGGGTTCAAATAATACAGATGTGTGTTGATTTAAATTGATCAGAAAAAATGGCTGGTTTAAACAAAGCTAAATCCAGTCATGGAAATCATTTTAAAGTATTGTGGACAAGGACCCGAGTTTATCTTTTCACCGCATCCATAAAAATATCCCCAAAGCACACTGTTGGAACTTTTTAGAGAAATTGCTTCATGTGAGAAGGTGTCAATACAGAAAAATAATTATTTGTTTTATGGCTTTCTACCCATCAGTAGGGGTGCTTACATATATTCAAAGGATATATATATATTTTTTTTCAACTTGGAACTTATTTTTTTGGCAAATATTACATTCATTTACTCACCCAGATAAGTTTGGAGCCAATTGGAGTCCTTTGGGAAAAGTTTACATCCAATCACGTTCAGCGTATATTTATAAAATGGGAGTCAATCAGGGCAGGAGACTTGCCGCCTGTGATAAGGCCTTATCTGCCCCAAAACGCCTTCATTTAACTAAAGATATAGATATACATTTGGAGGAAGCTGTTTATTGTTTTGCAGAACTCTCATCGTTTAAGTAAAATAAAAGTAACTGAAAACAACTTAGGCGTTTAAAATGGATTAGTTGCAGCTGTCTCCAACGGTACCTTTTCTTATTCCTAATGACTAATATCTTCACTAAATCTTAAGTAAAGATGCCCTGACACAGCAGGAATGTCCCAAGGACTACTGTATAAAAATTACCCCACAGAAAAAAAAAAAAGATTCAATCCTATCTCGCAATTGCTGCCATCCCCTGCTCTCATCTTCGATCCCTGCACTTAGTATGCATCAGTGAACCTTCACTCGACCAGTCTCTGAGGACAATAAATTTCACTGCAACCTTACAGATCATCAACTCTGTTATTAGAGCTTCCACTTCCACCTGTCCCTTATCTGTTGATAATGTAATCCACAACACACAAGTTCTTCCGTTGCTGCACTGCATTTCGAGCCTAATGATGGACTCTTCTGTGGTGTTAAGGGCTGCAGATTTACGTTCTGGTGAACAGGCAGCACAAGCATCCAATATGAAAATGGATCACAGCAATAAAGATGCTTCCAGGCGCCCCCAATCTGAGCAAAACAATCTGAATTTCAGGAAGTGCAAATCAAGCGTTGATGTCTGTTTCTCCTCTGTTGTGGAGGCTGCAATGGCATGGCCTGAAGGAGCTTCATTGAATAATACATCACCCTGAATGACAAAGTATAGTGATCAATAAGCCTGGGGACACACTGTATGTCAGCCAGGATTGGCTCCTTGAAAACCTGGATCTAAAGCTTTCTCTGGTTTTAGGATGACAAGTTTCAAATCAACTTATCCTTTGAAAATTGCTTATGGATTTGAGAAGTAAGGGATTCAGTGATCAAATCAAACTGGAAAAGTCAACTGAAAGTCAAAATGAAGAAGTTTGTGTGCACTCACAGCTTGTAGTACAGTTAAATGTGTTTGCCTTAGTCAAATCATTCACAGTGATTTGGAGCTCAGCAGATCTTTAAGGTGTTTAGTCATGTCATCATGTTCAAGAAGGTGACATTCGGGAGAGTAGCAGCAGTTATCAGCACAGATAAAGGAGGAGAATAAAGGAGTTGAGAATAAAGGACCTGTTGAATACATAAACCCTCTACTTGGTCACATTCTGTCACATCACAAACAGATTTTGGGATTTTATGAGACCAGGTAACTCAAACTAGTGCACAATTATGAATCAGAAAGAAAACTACACATGATATTCAAGATATTTTTTGCAAAAAAGAAAAAAATCTGAAACAACAAATTACATGAATTGATATTCACCTCCCCTGATACCCTGATATTAAAATCCTGGAAGTCACCCAATTGGAAAGTATAAGAGTTCTACTTTGTAGATCACCTGAGATATGACTCAAGGGATAGAACAGAATAGAATTCAGCTTTATTGTCATTGCACGTCATAAGTACAAGGCAACGAAATGCAGTTCGCATCCATCCAGAAGTACTTTAGCAATGATATAGAGATATTACAGTATATAGATATATTACAGATATGTTACAAATGTGTTATTATTTAGGTATGTTATAAATATACTATAATTATAAGTATATACAGGCTATAACTTTAGTGAAAGTACAAGCTATGTACAGGATATGAACAGGTTATGTATATGGTTAAAATATGAAAAGCTATAACAGAATATAGATATACAGTTTGCGAGTATTAACAAATGGTTGTAGAACTATAATTATTGTGTTGTACAGTATTTTTTCCTATACAGTATTTAAAGTAGTGGAGTTGAGATCAGTGAGATATATGGATAAATTATACAGTAGTTATTTAAAGTGTCAGTGGTTATATGTAGTGGTTCAGCCCATATTATTATTGCGTGTATGAGGGTACGGTGGGCCATTTGTTATTCTTGTCCATCCTGTGCATGTTGTTTATGGGTGGTTGTGTGTGTGTTCCATTCATGAGTTTTCATGTGGGTGAGATGTCAGGAGGCAGAGTTCAGGAGTCTGACAGCTGTAGGAAAGAAGCTGTTCCAGCATCTGGTGGTCATTGTCTGGAGGCTCCTGTAGCGCCTCCCAGAGGGCAGGAGGGTAAAGAGTCTGTGTGCTGGGTGTCTGGGATCTTTGACGATTTTCTCAGCCCTTTTCAGATTCCGCTTCCTGTAGATGTCTTATATGTGGACTCCCGGGAACTTGAAGCTATTCACACACGCCACAGCCGTCCCTTTGGTGTAGATGGGCGGATGTGGGTCGGCATTCCTCCTGAGCTCCTCTCATCTTCTTGGTGTTGAGCAGCAGGTTGATGTAAGGAAGACCAGATCTTTGCTTTGATTTTGGGATCAATCAGGTACTCCATGCTACACGGATCTCTTCTGGGGCTGCTGCTCCCAAATACTGTTGGATTTGAAAGGTTCCTTGTAGATCCTTTCATCCATTATCTATTCCGTGATCAAGAGGGCAACAAGGAGACGTACAGGACAAAAAACCATGCATGCACACACTAACGCCAAGGGCCATTTAGAAAGACCAGTTGTTTTTTTGGATTGTGGGAGGAAGCCGGAGTATCTAGGGAGAACTCACACATGGAAATACCATGCACAAAGAGCCACAGGCCGGGATTCGAACCCAGAGCTTCTCTGCAAGGCAAGAGTGCTACCAGCTGTTACACTGTGCAGCCTGGTTTCTTGGAGATGTAGAACATAACTATCACTTGGGCAGAGTTTTGTCATGCTAGTCTTTTGCTCTTGATGTTAAATCTATTAAATATTGCCTTCAAACATTTCTACAGAAACATCAGAATTGTATGAAAAGAAACCAGTTTAAAGTGAGACGGGGTTAAACTCAAATTTGAGCGTGGAACTTTGTGTTCTCTGAAAAAAAATATTATCTAGCAGGTGGATATTAGACAAAGTATATTTTCAAGGGCTTTCCAAATTAGCAAAATACCTGTGCTCACTGTGGAGGATTTGCCCATGCTTTTAGGCATTGTGAAGTTATCCCATTAACAAGCAAATCTGAATGAGCAAAATTTCCCTTTTTTCCTAAATTACTGGGAATGTTATGGTGTTCCAAATGGACTGCTGATGCATCTACAAGTGCTCTTCACTCCCTAGAGGTATTCTGGTCTTTTTTTTAAGTCTCTTGTGTAGTTTACTTTTCTTTAATCCCATTTCTTACTCTTATGCTGCATCAGTCCTAAGCTTATAACCGGTATGTATGTAATGTATGAAACCTTTGCTAGAAGTTTTTGTTTGGCTTATTTTTTAATCACATTTTCTAATATTTAGTATCAAACCATCCCACATTGAATTGAAGACAATTAAACTGTATTTTAAATTATCCGGAATCCTTATTGGGAACAAGAAAATGGGACTTATTTAGCACTTACTGTGTGAAAGGCACTATAAAGAACTCTTTAGACATTAGGTTTGCTTTTTGGTTTTTATAATCATCCACAAACATAAAATATATTTTGTCTTTATTCAGAATATCTGCTTTTTTTCTTTTTTTATAGTGCATTTAAACATAGTTTGGCATTAACTAGAGAATATTCAAGGTACAATGTGTAATATTTGTACTTATTTTCAAATTCTGTGTATCCCGTTCACAAAATGTATTTAATATTTCTCACCAACTTATATTTTAAGTATTCCTGTCAGCCATCTTGAAATACTGTCAAGGTTTAGCACATAATACTCTGTTTATCGTGTTTGCTATTGACTAAATGTGTAAGCGTGACAGAAGGAATGAATTTGAATTTGAGTTCATAGACAATTATCAAATTGTTCATAAATCACTACAAATTATGCAGTAGCCTACACAAACCACAATTTCTTGTCACGTCTTCTTTCTTTGAAGCTCCTTGACTCTTTTCTCATCCTGTATTAGACAACTTGTAGCAGTTTTCTTTCTCCCTCGAACGAACAGAATGGTGGCAGTTCTTTCCTGGCTGATTTGGGGGAAATTCTGCTACAAAATTGCAAATAGTCAAATAAAAAGTCTCACATATATACACTAAAATAAACAAAACAATATTGTTATTTTTCAATTAGTTTGGAGTCATTAAAAATGTAATGTTACTGTTAGCCATGAAATAAAGTATACATAATTACCACCAACACAGCTAAAAAAACTATGTTTTTATTACTAAACAGATATTCCCCATATTCAATAAACTAAAAAGATCCTTTTTTTCAAAGTTGACATATGTTTTTTTTATTTACTTTTTTTTTACATATTAAAATTTTTAAAGCATTAAAAAAGGAGTAGGTTGAAATTATTAACATATCTATTCATGCTTAAACTATTTACCGATTTAAATCGATGTTGAAGTCTTTTTTTTTGTTTTTTGCTGTTTGTCTTTTGTAAAGGAAAAAAAAAATCATATTGTATTAAAACAAGTATTATCTTTGATTTCAGGGTTTCCAAGGAAAAACTGGCCCTCCAGGACCAGGAGGTGTTGTTGGACCTCAGGTAACACAAACATTTTTCAGCTACACTATGAACACCACAAATGGACAAAACAGCACGGATGTAAAAGTGTAACAACTTTATTAAACTGATATTTTCATTCCTTAAAAATAAAATATTTGTATGAATGTATGATAAAACTCAATAAAAAAGACATATTTTCCCAAATTTGTTCAATACAAATGTATTTTTTAATACAAATGTATCGCAGAAGTTTTGTGATGCAAGGCTATTTACTATTCCATTAAAAACATTCGAGGAATGAGTGACTTTATGTTTTTGTGTGTCGAGTTAATAATAATAACCTAAAAATGTGATCATCTAAGGGACCCACTGGAGAGACTGGTCCTGTTGGTGAGAGAGGACATCCTGGACCCCCGGGCCCACCTGGAGAGCAGGGTCTTCCAGGCGCTGCTGGCAAGGAGGGTGCAAAGGTATGGTTCCAACATGAAACGTTAGAAGGGGAAAAAGTTAAAGGTGTTTAATATCATCTTCCCTATCAATCAACCAATCAACACTAACCAGTTGAAGGAAGTACTTAACATTTTTCCACTTAGTGCATTAAAGGTGATGATGATGAGATGATGCCAGAAAGATGTTTCATAGCGAGATCAAACAAATACACGAGGTCTGAAAGTTTAGCATCTGCTTGGTAATCACTGTATGACTGAGAACATAAACAGTCACTGGATGCTTTGGATTATTGCCTAAAGAAATCTGCGAAAATTAGGTTCAGACAAAAATCAGAGCTCATCAATTGAAAGATTCTAATCTTTCCTTTCTGTTTAAGTAGCTGAGATCATTTCATTCCCTCTCTGTCATTCCTTACCTGGCCATTTAGAGCCCATTAGGAACAGAGGTCACACATTTTCTAAAGTAGAGCCGGAGACTTGAGACAAGCCCCTGATTCTCAGGACCCTTCAGTATGCTTCACCCGCCTCCCTCAGACCTTCTTATTTTCTTCCTGTCTCCTCCAAGCGGACAGTTTAATCAAGTCATTCGGCTAAATCCAAACCTTGAGCCACTCACGCCCCGCTTTCCTCGCACTCTGCTCAAACGTGTGCATCAGTATGCCAGTGTTACTTTGGCGAGGCCTTGGCAGCAGAGACCAAAAATCTTCTAATACCCCTCAGGCCGTCTCATCTGGGGTTCACAGCGTGGAGATAAAGTCAACCTGCCAACACACACACACAAACAGACACGCACAAGAAAAAAAAAGTTTTAGAGAAGTACGTTTTTTGTTTTGTTTTTTATTTTTTACTGCATCCATAAAGCATTGCATTAGAGAAGTCATGTATGAAATAAAGTTATCGTACTACTTTTTTATAAATATAAAAGCTGGTAAAATAAAAACTTTAAATGAGAGCGTATGAAAGGTAAAACAAATATTGTTGTTGCTTTAATGAGTTTTCATTTCAGTCAAATGTTTTTTCTAATTATTCTTTGAATAAATTGTTCAAACCAAGGCTGTTTGTGGGAAAACTGGCAATGCCTCTTCATTGACTTTGTTGCAGCTCTGTTGATGAGTAGAAAATCATACACGCTTCGGGTAAATGCCATTAATGGGCCATTAGGGTTTGTTTGGGGCTTTGAAACATGTACGCCTCTATAACTGGAGGAAAGTACAAAGCCATTAGTTGATGCACAGTCTAACGCTGTGTTCAGTGTTTAAACATAATATAGAATCTTTGTGGTCCTGATGATTTGTGTGAGTTCTGCTTGAGTAGAATGGAGTTGATGCACCATAAATAAAATAAATACCAGTATTACAAGGAGAGTTACATGAACCTATGTACAGTTGTATTTGGTACATTTTTGTCCAAATAAAATTACCTCTTGAAAATAAAAATAATGTTGATATTTGGAATACAATTATGCTGATGATTTTATTAATACTAAATATAAACCTTATGATTTGAGAACATTTAAATAGTTTACTTAGGTTTATATATTATACTTGGGTTGACAACTGTAAAGAATTGTAGACTCTTTTCAAATGATTAATTTAATTTGTGAGTTTTTACTGAAATACTCAGTTAAAGAGATGTATTTACTCTCTTCTGGAAGTTTTGAAAGAAAATTAGAGATTAAACATTTGGGACATCGCCTGTCAGTATACTTTAACATCATTCAGGTGCTTTAAAAGATTATTATACATTTAAAGGGGATAATTTGAAAAGTTATACTGTTATTGAAAAGTTTTCCTAGATGAAAGATCTGCATTTTTTGTTTTTCAAGAACACTACATTTGTAATTTTATGTAGGCTAAAACAAAATGAATTCATTCTTCGGTTACAATTACATAAAGCGGTGTTTGTGGTGTGTAGATGTGTGCGATTTTATGTAGTTTCGTTTAATATTGAATCAATATTCTGTAAATGCCATAAAAAAGGCCATCAGTATTATTGATCCAAAGTCACATTATATGCTTCACAGAAGAATTTGTTGCTGTAATGAGGTGTTTTGTCACTGTGGCCCACCTAACTTATCAGACCAGAGATCCCACTGGCTGTGCATGATTTTTTTTTTTACAGTAAAATTGCCAGCGTCAGGTGATGTAAGGACCTTCATTTGATTGGCTGAAAGTTGCTGTCACATAATGGACATGCCAATAGGAAATAGAAAACTCTTTCCTTTTACAGCTATGATAGCTACTTATGTTGTGCCCTCCCAGTCCATGCTGCCCTGGGCAGAAAGCCATGTCCTTAAATCAAAAACAGTAGCTGTTTACAAGCAAATTACAGTCTAAAAGCTACAAATGTTCTTCAAATAAGGATCCTTTAGCGATTCTACAAGGCTTTTGTTGGGCTAATGATTTCTAGCAATATATATGCTGTAACTGCTTAAACTTGGATATCAGTAAATGGTCACGGGAAATTAAATCTTACATTTAAACAAATCATATCATACTCTTCTGATTAGATAGTCAAACCTCTTGTTTTTGCAACCATGCAGTTTGCATGTTCTCATTTTTATTATATTGTGTTTGAAAATTAAATCTAAATAGAATCCACCTTTTTTTTTTACTTAGTGAACAACAGTAAAAACAAAAACGATTTATGTCTATCCAGGGTGATCCTGGACCACAAGGCTCCCCTGGTAAAGACGGTCCCCCAGGCCTTCGTGGGTTCCCTGGAGAGCGAGGCCTACCCGGTGCCACGGTAAGAACCTCATTTCACCTGCAGGTATTCGTCATGGTTACATGCTACGTGCGTTTGCTGCTTGAAAGTGATAGACCTCGGCTACATAGCAAATGAACCCACACCTATCCGGAGCTGTTCACTTCATTAGAGGCAGCAGACCTGGAATGCACTCGTAGTTATCAATCCAGTGGGAGGAAATCCAAAGTGACGTCTAACAAATGAACAGGGAAGCTTCTGCCCTGCTGCACCACCACAGAGCCCGCAGCTTGAACTGCTGCAGTGGATAATGGGCCTCTTTTAGAGAATTTGGGGGTTTGCTAGGGACTTATTTTGAAAAAGTCTTCCCTCCGTTTAACTGAAGGACTTCTATTGTTTTCATTTTTCAGTGCCAGCATTTTGGAGGGCGCAGCATTTGTTTCCGCATGCATTATTTAGTAAATAAATTATTAAGTCAAAATTGTTGGCAATTAGACTGGAGTGGCTAGGAATGGATATACCGTCAGGAAACAAAAGTGTTTCCTCAAGGTCAGTCATACTCTGCAGGACAGCGGCACGCCTGATTGTTTTTCTGCCGTTGTAATTTAGCCCAGCGCACAGCTACAGCCTGCAGAAACTCATTACCCATACTGCCATGTGCTGTTCTGTAGCTCACTGGGGAGTTGCACCCACAGACTAAAGCATGCACACACACACAAGCAGACACCCACAGAGACACTCATGCATGGATGCAAGCACCTGTTGGACACTGATAAAGATATGAGAAAACACACCCCATGCAATGTCTCCTTCACACAACCACCAAGTACGAAATATGAAATTGAATTGTTTACACCTTCTTGCATGCAGTGTGGTCGTACAACATTTGGATCTCTTGTGAAATACCCCCCCTCCTTCCCCCAACTTCAGCTTCCAGGGAGACATGTGAATAAAAACATGTCCTGTATGTTGCACTTTAAAGAAAAAAAGAAAAGAAAAAACTTGCTCGAAATCTTGAATTTAGGGAAATGTGGCAACAATTTAGATTGACTTTTTTTTAAAGAAAATCTAACTTCATGTAGGAAGTTATCCTTTTTTTCTGTTCAAGTTAGGGCTGTGCGATTAATTGATTTTATCGATTAATTGAACTTTCTGTTAATTAAGATGTAATTTTTGGAAAATCAAGATTTTTATTTTTTTATTTTATTATTCTACCAAATTCACTGCTTTGACTTCCATAGTTCAGATTGATGTCAATCTACCCAGGATCTACCATCTTGTCTAACAAGGATTCTTTACAGCTTCATTTTAGTTGGAATTTGAATTCAGGTCACCTCTGGTATGTCATGGGATGTTTTTAAAAAAATATATATTTTTCACTTGCAATTTCAAAACACAGGTGGAAAAAAAATCTATTAAAATCGATTATATATATTTTATATATATATAAAATCAGATTTGGTATGAAAAAATCTGAGATTTGATTTTTAAGTAATATCGCCCAGCCCTAGTTGAAGTGAATGTTTGTTAAAGACAATTTGTTAAGTTCACTTTGGCTAAGTTACTTCATACAATACACTTTGACACATTTTACTTTCAAAAGTCCATCAAGATTGTTGCATCAATTAATTTTTTTTCCGTCAACAGTTGAATGACCTATGGTGCGTTCACACCGTCCCAAATGTCAATGTCAGGAGCGGAAAGATTACATGTAAAGTCTATGGTTGAGTCAGTCAGAGGGGCGTCAGAGTTTCTGTGGCGCTTTGTGTGTGTTGGCTGCGTCCGTTTTTTCAAGCTTTTTCTGTGTTTCAAGCGGCAAAGCATCAAACGCCAGAAATACAGAAGTTCATCTAGCTGAGTTTTTGACGCTGTAGCTATTGACGTGGCCCAACCACGATCCGCGAGTGTTTAAAACATCCGCCAGAGAAAGGCCCGCCCATGCTCTTTGCAAGCTGCAGCTCAAAATTGTCTAGGCGTCAAACTAGATGCGTTGGCAGCGTTGTTTGACGCTGACAGAGTGTGCGGTGTGAACGCACCATTAGAGCATTTTCACACCAGCTTCCTTAAGTTCCATTTAAACCAACTCTAATTAGTTTCCTCCTTTGGTTTGGACCTTTTGCGCTGGTGTGAATACTAACGAGTGAACTTTGGTGCACACCAAACAAGTGAACTGAGATCCAGCTGAACAAGTGGTGTCGGAGTGATTCAAAATGAACCCTGGTGCAGAGTAAATCAGGGGTGACTGAAAACAAACTTTATCTGATGCATTGAACAAAAAGAACTCCCTTTTTAATTTGGACGGGCAGGTAGAGTCTGCTCTGGCCTTCCTGTAGAGAGCATCAGTATTGTGGCTCCTGTCCAGTTTATTATTCAGGTAGACAACCAGGTACCTATAAGGACGCTTTCACATGGTACGGGAGTCCGTACTCGGGTACGGTATTTGGTCAAAATCCACTTATTTCGTACCATGTGAACACAGACTGTACCGTGCCAGAATACGGCCAGAGAGACCTGCCTTGGAGGTAGTATTCGAGTCCAGGTACGAGCGGCCACGTATCATGTGAACACAACGCGTACTCTGGCCGTACTCAAGACAATAGACGCGCTCCATGCGGAAATGACGACATCGCCGGCCGAAATTACAGAATCACCTCGCGACCATACAAATACCAAAACAACGCGATTCAAGCATCCCACAGCAACACAGCAGGTTACAAAACGGTGGGTTTACTACAACACTCACCCTGTAGATGGCTTCAGGTAGCAGCTGACCAGTAGACCAGTTTGTTTACATTCTAGCCTGTCGCTCGTTTTATGACGTCGGTACTTCTCACTCCCTTGTTTGTTGGAGAACTAAGACTTATTTGTATACCGCCACCTGCTGTTTATTTGTAGTAAAAGACTGGATCCCAATACGGTCAGAGATCCGTGACATGTGAACAGAAAAAATTAGCATTTTCTCTGGCCGTTTTCTGGTACGGCCACACATGTGAAAACGGCCTAAGAGTCCACTATCCGAATGCCCACCACCGGTGTCAGTGCAGGAAATACAGGAAATTGTGGCTTAGGATAAAACTGTGCATTTCAGCACACAGGGGAAAAGAATAGTCTCCTATACATAAATGCAATAGCAAATGTTTAAAGAAGAAGCAAACCAATTATGAGATTTTCTTGTCTCATCTAGTTCTTTTGGACGGCATATTCTTATTCTCTTCTAGGCCCATATGTCAGTTTCTATATTTCCCAGGACTCAGTCTTGATACTAGTGTTAAATTTTAAACAAAGCAATTAAAAAGAGACCTGACAAGTTGCTGAAGACTCAAATGAACCCAACAGTTGCCTCCCATTCCTGTCCCATGTCCCATTCCTCCCCTGGTTAGGTGTGGCCCAACTGCAAAGTTAAGTCACCACTTTCTTTTTCCCCCCAAAGTGTTAAGCATGCACATTAGAAAAATTGGGTTAAATTAGAAGTTGAAGTGAAAGTCGTTTTACAGATTTTTATGTGGATTCATCTCTTAACATATCCTGTTTTATTGGACCAAAACTTTTATAAATACACTGCTCATGTTAAGCTGCTTGGACCAACCAGATTAAATGGATGCTTACCCCTTATTTTGGATTTTGGATTCAAGCATGTGGTCTTGGAAAATGTTGATTATTAATCATGATTTATTATCTGTAGGGTAAAAGCATTGAAGCCCATTTTTGGGATTATTTGACAAACTATTAAACAGAGTTCGTAGGTCGACTGGCATTTAATAAAACCTACAGACCATAAACAGTGTCTGATGAAAAGTTTGCCACTGTAAGTTTTGTTTCTGTTTTCATTTCAGGGCCCACCTGGTCTGAAGGGCGGAGAGGGACCTCAGGGTCCACCTGGTCCTGTTGTAAGTACATTGACACTGTGCATTGGTTTTTACTCCCTCCGTTAATTCATTTCGGGATTATGTTGTGCTTCTAATGTTCTTAATACCTGTACACCTTATCAGTCTTAAAGCTTTCACTAAGCATATTGGGCCTCCTTTCTCCTTTGTGATCTTTCAACCTCAAATCTGATCCAATTTTGAATCTCGATCCAACATTTTGGCTTTAGTGTTGAAATTTATAAAACTGAAATATATTTCTAGCAAGTAACTCAACTTCTTGATAAGACTAATTTTATTAATAGGCATTACCATTATTGTTGTTAATGCCATGAAATAAAAGTCTTACAGAGAATTAAAGGTCAACTTCAGTTTAATATTTCAGAAGAAGTAAATAGCAAAACACTTACTTGGTACAGTATTATCGGAAAAAAAAAAGTATTTCCGACAGACTATATGCTGGTGCGCAAAATGCTGCCTTCCATAATCGTAGGATCATATTTACGTTTTTATTATTGGTATTATTGGTCTTTTCACTATAAGCTGAAATATCCTATGTTCCCGAAATCATCATCGATTTCTGATGCTATTTGAATGCATCTGGATTTTTTCCTCTTCCTCGCCGTGGAAGCTGAGAGTTTTTTTCTGTTTATTTCGGTTTATAGTTGCATTTAAATACCAGAAGATTTATTATATAGCTTAAAGTAAGGTTAACCATATTTATTGAAGTTTAACCATAATGGAATTATGTTTAATTTGCAATGCTGATTAATGGTAATTAAGAGTCTTTGTTTGCACTGCTACAGAGGTTTGAATTATTGCTAAATCTCCACCAAACGTAACTAGGAGCCACTTACATAAAATTTGGAATGACTCTGCAGCTAACATAGCCGATCTCCAATCAGTGAAAAATGTGAAAATATCGCTTGATCTGATCTTGAAATCAGGATCGAGACATCCCTCCAAAAAGGTGGTTAGCATGTTTTAGATTATTTATCATCGTCTCGCCTCTGACTGATATCATGTTCTGTGATCATGAACTGTGATCTTCAGTCACCCACAAATGAGTATGCAACTTATACAGGGCCTTGTAAAAGTATGGATCTACAGTTTGTCATGTTACAACCACAAACTTCAGCAAATCAACTGTTGTAGCTCTTTAGAGAAGGCAAAAGACATCAAAACTCAGTGATTTTGAGATAAACAGTATGGGATATTAAATGTACTGAATTAATTCATTTGCTTTGGGTCAACCAAAGAGATATAATACAGTCAAACTCATTAATTCATATCCTCTTTGGCAGCATATTTTATCAGGACTATTTGCTTTCTTTCCTCCTGGCACACAGAGATGCAAGCACACAAATACAATAAAACCACACAGCCATGAAACATCCATATGCTGAGTCAAAATATTGAGTAAGCCTGGGAGTTCTTCCTACACATCCCAGATCAATCTCGGAGGTTCCATCCTGGGAATGTGTACAGACTCTTTTCTTTTCTCCTTTTCAGAAGAAGGTATTTATTAAACACTTTTTGTTAAGTTCAAGCTTTTCTTTTGAATCACTTTCAAAACAATATATATATATATATATATAAAAACCTCTTAGAGATTGTGGCACCATGCATTTCATCTGATTGAAAAGAAGCCCTATATCCAATAGCTTTTATTCTCCCACTAATAAGTATAAGTGTTCTAATCAATAAAAAAAACTTGTTTTATGACTGATATATGAAATATACATCTCTATTGTGCTAGATATGGTTAAGAATTTCACAATTTGATTCGATTTCGATTCTTGAGGCTTTGATTCGGTTTCGATTCAATTTGCTATTGATTTATTAGCTTTGATATTGATTCAATTATAAATAAATAAACAAGTAATTAAGTACCCCATCATATTTCCTTTCATGGTTTATTTAGCAGATAAACTGTACAATATCAGACATGTGTTGTACAACGCTGAATGATCTCACTAGAGCAGAGGTTCTTAAACTTTCCAGTCTCTGACCCACAAAATAAACATTTAAGAGGCCCAACCCAAACTCTTGATGGAGTCACTTAAAAAGTGGCACAATGATAACAAAACCAACATCAAACCACAATATATTGACCAATAAATGTTTTGTTTTTTTATCAGTTCAAGTATTTTTTTCCTATCTCTTATTCAATTTAGCAAATGCAGATGCTTGCTCATTGACATTTTTGGTATTAACATTTTTTCTCACGAGAATCTCAAGACCCCACACTAACAGGTTTGTGACTCCAAGTGGGTTCCCGACTCCAACTTTATGAACGTCTAAACTAGAAAGTTTCCCACAGCGCCGCCTCTGGCTGGTGAATGAATCGATTCATAGGATTTGATGAATCGGTATTGAATAGTGAAACAAATAATTGCAATGCATTGGTGAATTGATATTTTCACCCAGTCCTACATCTCTAAAATATACATATCTTATTCAAACAGCCTACTATAGCTTCTGAAGATGCTTTTACTGTCAAAATATTAACAGGGGTTCCTACATGTTTTTTATGCTAAATATTCCCATTTCCCATCCCATCTTTAAAGTATTAATACAACGGATTAACTACAAATGGATGGGTTGATGGATATTTAATTTCTGTTTATAAATTTTGCATAAACTGTACAATATCACATAAAAAAGCTAAAGATAAATAGGCATCTAGTCAGATTTATTACAACAAGAAAAATGTTCATTTTTAAATCTTGCATGTGGTATTTTTCAAGTATGGGCCTACAGTATCCTGCTAGGAACAAATGGTGCGTAAAACCAAACTGAAGGTGGATTTACCATTATGCTTTAAAAACAAAGGTAAGAATTGACTTCCTGCAGCTCCAGTAAATATGGCAGTCTGTTTTTTTGTTGAAGTGTTTTCAGCAGCCGGCTCAAACCCCTCAGAGCATACGGAAAAGCATCAGCCCCCAGACGGCAGATAATGCCAGCTGCATTAGAAAAGAGCAGCGTCAATTCATCAGAACTTAAAAGGCAGCTGTTATTGTGTGTTGCCTCCGCTGTTTTCTCACTTTCATTTTAAAGGGTTTGCTTATGTGTGCATTGATCCATTAGTGGTAGAACTCTGTCAGGATCTTAATGGCAGAAGCTGTTATTCAGTAAAATCAGGATTTTATTTAAAGAAGTTTTCTATGCTTGAAGGGTTCTCCTGGTGAAAGAGGTAACGCCGGTCCAGCCGGTCCAATTGGTCTGTCAGGCAGACCCGGCCCCCAGGGTCCTCCAGGTCCTGCTGGAGAGAAAGGTGCTCCTGTAAGTATTAAGTTCCTACGTAGAATTTGAACCATTTTGATGTTTGACGTCCAGTTATTACATTTAGAGCAAACACCGTTGTCCTTCTAGGGTGAGAAAGGACCTCAAGGTCCAGCCGGCCGAGATGGCGTCCAGGGTCCTGTTGGTCTTCCTGGCCCCGCTGGACCCCAGGGGCAACCTGGAGAGGATGGCGACAAGGTACGTCTGCCACCCCCCCACCCCCCACCCTGATCTCATTATTTCCATATCTTCACACTAATGTCTGAAAATATGTCTGCGAACCGCGCTACATGACGAATAGCAGCTGTTATACTCAATAGTTTTGAAATTACATTTTCTGTGAAATTATAGGTGAGTTTGCACATTTTAGGTATCGGTTCATGGTATCGGTTAACTTTAACCGATACCAATACAAGTAAATTACAACGGAATCGACCCAATACCAGTATCGGTATCGGTGTATCCCTAATAATTGGAAAGAGTATCAAATTTGCAAATGGTACAACGGAAAAATTTACGTCTGCCACCCCCCACCCCCCACCCCACCCTGATCTCATTATTTCCATATCTTCACACTAATGTCTGAAAATATGTCTGCGAACCGCGCTGCATGACGAATAGCAGCTGTTATTCTCAATAGTTTTGTTTCCATCAGGTGTGCATCAAATCCATCCCAGCAGCGTAGTGTCGCTCCACTCAGCAAATGTGACGCGCCGGGTCTATTTTTTTCCAACATGGGATTAGTGTAAAGTATCTAGCATTTTTAAAGTAAAACGCAGGTGCTGATTTTCTATTGCTTAGCTAGCAAAAACAGTGTGTCATTACCTGGGACACCAGGTTTGAAGTCAGTTGGCCTATGGGTCTCATTTGCTGGTATTGTCATGGATGACGAGTAGTTAAGTCCAGAAGTGGAGAAGCACCCAATTTTATATGACACCAGTGATCCTTTTCACTAGGAATCGAACAAAGGCACTTTTTTCAAACCGATACAATACCGATACTTGGATCTGAGTACTTAACGATACAGAGTACCTATGCCGATACTTCTACCACACACAAAAAAAAATAGCAAAGAACTGGAAGGATAGCTTTTATTTTATTCTCTGCTTGTTACAACAAATGATGGTGAATTAGATAAAAAAAAAAACACAAAAATTTCAAGTGAAAAATCAAAATTTTCTGGGAAATTATCGCAGTTTCCACATTTTAAGTATTGGTTAATGGTACCCGATATGAGTACACGTAGAAATGTATCGGCCGTAATACTTAATACCACTATCAGTGCATCACTACTTTTTACAATGACAAAGGGGAAAACGAGAAAGCAGAAATATCTGCTACGTTTTTGTTATAGAATAAATTTTTGTGTGTGTAAACTATCCATGCAATTGCAATTCTCCTTCAGTTTTGTGATCTTGCATTCCCAGGGTGCTTTGCAGCCAAAAATGCTTCTGGGGACATCATGGAAAAATAGGTGTTTATTACGTTACGCGCCGCTCACGTACCGCGTGGAAAGCCGGGGCAGTGCCTAACTAATCAGAACTCGCGGTTAACAGTCTTTATACACAAACAGAAAATACAGCGAAGAACACCTTGAGGAGATTGCAGAACTGAAGGTCTGATTTGTTCTCACAATATCCTCCTGAGCTGCCAATCAGCTGTTGCTCGAGATGCTTCCTGCGTCCCAACATGAACAGGAAAAATGGACATCTCCAGATCTGTGCATCCACATGGAACTTTCAGGATTATAGTCACACATATTGGCTTTTTGTCTGCACTGCAGGGTTGTCAGTGATTTTGTTGAAATTCAGAAAAGAAGAAAATTGGATCTGAGATGGTGTGTGTGTGTGTGTGTGTGTGTGTGTGTGTGTGTGTGTGTGTTTGTCTCTCTTTTCCTTTCTAGGGAGAGGCTGGAGAGCCAGGCCAGAAAGGAAGTAAGGGTGACAAGGGAGAGCAGGTGGGTTATGAAAAGCACATTAATCTACATCTCCTTTTCACATAATGCTGGTTGCAATATTTGTATTAGATTACTCCTTATAGAACAGGAATAAATCATATCCCAATAAAAAAATTGGAGTGTCTAATTAAATCTTATGAGATGTTCTAGAATTGTGTCCATTTTTTAAATTTAAATCTAATCAGTCTTTGCGATTTTATTGTGTAGTAAATGGCATGAAACAGAACAAGGCATTGCTCATTGGTAAAAGAAAAGGTATCAGTAAATAGAAGAAAACACAAATATTTGGAAACATATTTGCTAAATTTGTTTCAGAGATGTAAAATGCTTTGTTTGAACAGCAGCTCCACATTTTTTAACACCACTGAGCCTGAAATCTCTGCTGGTTCTGCTTTTGATGCCGTGGGAACTTTTTCTCTGACGTTGGACGTTACGAGTCTCTAACAATGTTTATGTGGTTCTGAAACATGTCCTGGCCTCTTAAGCTCCCCTCATGGTCCTCCTCAAGGGCCTTCTTGTCTGCCATATGGCAACTGGAGTATTGCATTAGTAGATTATTATTATTAGTGGTTTCCGACTATTATGAAAAATGTGTTTTAACATGTTTGCTTTATTTTTCAGGGTCCTTCTGGACCAGCTGGTGTCCAAGGTCCAATTGGAGCTCCTGGTCCTGCTGTAAGTACTTGTGCCCCACATGTAAAATTTTGTGTTTTACTAATATCCCACAAAGAAATGCTGACTGAGGCCAAAGCTGTAACATAATGAAATGGTCTATGAGGAATAGTAGACATCATCAGCTCCGATGTGTGTGTTGCCTGTCAGGGAGCCGATGGCGAGCCGGGTCCCAGAGGTCAGCAAGGCATGTTTGGACAGAAGGGAGATGAGGGTCCGAGAGGGTTCCCTGGACCGCCGGGTCCCATTGGTCTGCAGGTTTGTTCAATACTCACCTATAATGAGATACTGTGTCAGCATTATTGGTAAATCATCATTGTTTAAATGGTTCTCTGTTCAGGTTGTCTCACATGGTAAAAGGTGAAAAATGGCTAATATGTGCAAAAAAAGTCCTGAGCAGAAGCTAACACACTCAATGGACTTGTATAAATTCGGCATTTAGTCGTTTGTAGTTTACATACCAATGTTCTCATTACTATTTATTATTGAGGTATCTGATGCATAATTTAGAAAGAATTCTATAACTGCATTGTTATTATCACCAGTGTTAAGCAACTGTCAGCTTTATTCCAAGTAATGCGCCACAATGCTTTGTTCCTATTAAATCTTGCCACTATATAAGTTCAGTCCATTTACTGTGTACCTTTTTTGAAATCACCATCATATTTTGTGAACCTGTCATTCTTCTAAGTGACAGAACTCATTAAGTTTTTATCAGACTTCAACAATTATCACTGAATTCAACAATTCAATTGAGGAGGTCCTCCAGTGGCCATTAGCTGTAAAAATTCATAAATAAGCCATTGTATAGGCCGCTGGGTTCAAACGATGGGAAAAAAGTAGTGGCTTATAGTCCTGAAATTACAGTAATTAGTAAGGATGCAGCAATTGCACTGTTTTCAAAGTGATACGATACTGATACTGAAAGAGAGATACTGATCTCTCTTTGTTACAAGAAATTATGGTGAATTTGATTTTTCTTTACTATAAAAATGACCAGAAAACAAAGATTTCAAGTGAAACATTTACATTTTCTGTGAAATTATAGGTGAGTTTGCACATTTTAGGTATCGGTTCATGGTATCGGTTAACTTTAACCGATAGCAATACAAGTAAATTACAACGGTATCGACCCAATACCAGTATCGGTATCGGTGTATCCCTAATAATTGGAAAGAGTATCAAATTTGCAAATGGTACAATGGAACAATTTAGTTTTTGAAAATATAATCTTGGTTTACTTCAGTACCTATAAACTCCACTGCCCTACAAAAAATAACCAAGTTCAATGGAGACACTTAATATCTAAATCACATAGGAAGTCCAGTCAAGAATTAAACAGCAGATTATTTATTTGGATAACATTTCATCGTTTTTTCACCATGATGGTCCAAGAAATTTCTGGTCACAACAAACAGAATCACTTTTTTTGTAGGCAGTAAAAGAAAGTACCTTTTCTTTGGCATGTGCAGTAGCAGTGTGCAGCAACAGGTAGGGCAGGGGCAGCGCTGCACCACCCTATGCTTCCAACAGCATCATACCTTTCTGTTCCGGTAGAGCATTTCATTAAAAGGTTTTCAATCAGTGACCAACATTAGTGAAAAAATTCATCTCTCTGGAGGCTGGATATGATTTAACATGCAACGTAGTCCAATATGCAGCACTGCTCAACAACAATGCAAAAACATTTTTTTTTTTACCATAACAGATTTTTCTGTCAATAATAAAGAGGATCATAAGTAATTATTTACTTAGTCTCATTGGATTTCTGGGGCATCATCCTTAATTTGCAACCTAATCAACTGTGCAATGCCTTATCAGGACAAAAAAAAAAAAAAAAAAAACATTTTCATGGTATTCAAAAATAAATTGCATTTATGGATGAAGTTCGTGGTAGCATGTAAAAATCGGCACATGAAGCACTCCTACTGGCCTTAATGATGTTTTGTTGGCCCACAATAGAGATCTAATGACGTGCAAACTTTCCCTTTGTTGTATTCAATTTATTTGTAATTACCTTTTTATTAGAAATACACTTCTGATGCCTAACACTTTAGAAGTTTACAACAGAGATCAGGGTCATTGTCTTGATGGAATTACACACTCTGCCGCTCATCATTCCTTCGTGCTATTTATTTCTCAGCAGGATCGTATTCAATGGTCTTTTAATTGGGAGTAATTCACTTCCCATCACAATCCCATTAATTGCATGGACTGACCTACTCCAACAGTCTGTTCCTCATCAAGCTCATTTACCGGGCCGCATAATTAGCACCGCTGCTACCGATTTTAGCATTACAGAAGACCTTTACACAAATGATGCTTCTCAACATGGGGTGGAGCTGATGTGCAGCAATCAACCCAGTGACAATTCTTTAAAAAAACAGGCCTGAACACAGAGTTAGATGGAGAGAAAAAATATAAAACTTGAGAGAAAAGATTTTTGTTTTTTCTTAACCTTTTGGCTCGAGGTCCTTTGGTAGAAGGAATTCTTTGATGCCGTGTCTCATAACCCTACACCTTTTATTGACGACGATCAAGAGAAAACCACAGCAATTTAATCACGCCAATTACCGGGAGAAATGTCAAAGATCAAACACACATAAGGTCTCCAACAAGCTGCTCATTTGCTGTGCATGAGTGAGCCAGATTAATTCCTGCACCTCGCAGTCAAGATGTATACAGGTTACTGACAGCAAAACTGAGAACAAACAGAGGCTGGCTGTTTTTCTAGCTGTGGAAATGGCAACAGAGCCGAAGAACTCATCTGCACATTCACAGGATGCCTGATGCATCTCATTTTCTAAAAACATGGTTTAATTTAGTAAACTTATTCTCAACTGTTTTTTAAATAATTCAATAAACACGTAATTGGCTGAGGCCGCAGCTAAAACATGAATTTTGATTAAATGACACTGATTAATTAATGCTATTCTGACTCACAGAAACGCAACAGCATGGTCAAATTAAATCTCAACAGCAGCAGCTTTTATGAATACGGTTATTGATACAAACAAATTAAAATCCTTTTTTACACAACACCTCATCAACGTTGTAATATAGATGATATCAGAGATGTACTGTTTAAAATGGACGCCCGATTTCCAAGGCCTCTTTCAGGACTATGATATGTACAGATGTAAGATAATATACTGTATATTTAGTTCTAATACTTAGCTGGTCTTTTATTACTCATATTAGCTGTCAGACCATGTGTGTGAGTTATATGAAAAGAAGACAAAATGATAAGCGTCATTCTCTGACTGGTACACTTTGAGTCTCTGATGAATACTGTACCTCTAGACACTATGTTTGTTCACCTTACGCATAAAATATCAACCATTATTGGGAATATTTGTACTATTTTGGTTGTTTTAAAGCAGTTTTTTATGAGCGTTGAATGTTATGGGGTTGAAGATTTCAGCTAAAAGTAACCACTATGTCCAGATTAATCTGTGTTCGGAGCAGCATATAGCAGGATAAAAAGAAGAAATAAATGTATATTTTCAAGACAGACCATTATTAGCTTATATTAAAACAATCTTAAATATCATTTTTACATGTAACGGCATTGAGAGTGGGCTTGGTGATGTCACTTTGGTGATAAAAACAATAAAATATAAGTTCGGGAAGTATGCTAAGGCTTGCTTCCCTTTACTGTATGGGCAAGGGTTGAGTGATGTAACTTCCTTTAACTGAGCAATTCTTTTTTTTAAAGGGAGGGTTTCGTATGTTGTTACAGGCTTGAAAAATACTACATAGGTTCATTTTTAGATTTAGTTCTTTTTTATTTTTTTTATTTAGGTTATAGAAGACAGCAAAATAATTATATTACCGGAAAAAACAACAACTTGTGGTTACTTTCTATTTGCATTTATACTTCATTCACTCAAAAGGCAACATTGGTGAATGGGGACATGTTTATTTGGCTGACCTCTGCTCATTAGAAACCCATAAACATCATTTTTAAAATACTATTTGTGTGTCATAATGCAAAAGAACATAGATCCCTCTATTTCTTGTTTTTCAAAATGTAATTTGTGATTTACTTTAAATGAACATGTTCCTGACAAACCTGTGGAACACAAAGTGCACCGAATTCAGAGCATCACCCATAACAGTCAACATTTTAAACCCTCTTTAGCATATTATGGTAGAAATTAGCATGGTTAGCAAGAATGGCTAGCATGAGTAAAATCTCTCTCTGTCTCTCTCTCTCATAGAAAATACAGTTTTCTATTAAATAGCCCCTTCAATCTTTATGCTTCTTGCTCAGCGTGATGTGGTGGTATTTCAAATCGTTACTTTCTTATTGGTGAGCCCAATTCACCAAACAGAACAAGATTGGGAATTGAATTTCAAAAGGGCTCATCAGGACCAACCAAGCGGAAAATAATGCAGTTCAGTTTTTTTTGTCATGGTAACGAATAAATAATTCTGTTTTTTCTATCTCCAGGGACTTCCTGGACCTCCAGGCGAAAAGGGAGAAAATGGCGATGTTGGGCCCATGGTAAGAGAATTACCAACTTCCCATGAGTAAAACTTCAATCCATTACAGCAGCATCACATTTCTCTCTTTTTTTGCAGGGCCCTCCTGGACCTCCTGGTCCCAGAGGTCCTCAGGGTCCAAGTGGAGCGGATGTACGTATTGCTTATGAATATAAATCAATTTTTCAGACTTACTTTTTTAGGTGATGTGCTACATACAACTAGGTAATCCCAAGCATCCTTCAGTCCTTCCCAGGGTTGTAAAATGTCTTAGGTTTAATCATCAAAATTATGGGCTTAAAAAGACTTAAAAATTTACCTTTGTATGCCTATTGCTTCTCCGTCAAATCTTTTTGTTTAGAATTGTGATGTTCATCCATTTCATCTGCTGTAAGCTTGCCTGAGGAATATTTGAGTTACTGTGCTGTGAAAAAAAATACAAGAGTTATGAAGCAGAGCAACTAACAACCCAAATTTACCACAGAATCCATCATCAGTTACCTCAAGCCTACAAAAGAAATCTGCTTCTCAAGTTTGCTCATTGCTGTTTGCTCAGCAAAATAAAGTCATTAAGTTCTAAGGTTTTTTTTTTTCTTATTCACTAAATTCTCCTTCATCAAGGCATTGTGTATTAGCTTCTTCTTAAAACAGGGATTTTATTTGTTGGATTAAACCAAAAAGGTGTTACAAATTTGACTCTATTCCATATAAAAGATGTAAAAGTTAATAACCTAAGAAAAAACAATGAACTAACATACCAGTGGCAAAATCAAAAATGTATGTTGAAAAGTTAGGTTCAACTTAAACTAATAAGCAAGTTAAGTAAGCAAATCAGTCTTCATAATTTGTATTTTTCTTGAATTTAAATATAACAGCCTTGATAAATATGGAGGACCATCTCTGCCAAAACTGACAACAAATAAATGTGGAGATAAATACATTTGTAAATATATAAATGTGTAAACAAATAAATAAACATGAAATTAATCATTTTTTTTTCAAATTTCAGATGTTTTTATTTATTTTCAATTGTATTTATTTATTTCCACATTTATTTCCACATTTGTTTATTGTCAATGTAGGCAGAGATGGTCCTCCAAAGAAATGGACCTTTTTTATCAACGGTTTGCGCTTGTTAAAACCGACGCAAACTGCACTGCGTCGCAAAATCAGGCTCAAGCTGATCTATCAACACGGTGCAGAGTGCATTGCGTCAGTTAAACCCTCAGCAAGACTCACGCAAATCATTTAGCGCTTTTTCCCGTGATGAATATGCAATCTGGGCGTTTCTGTAAGAAGACGCATAATATTGGGAGGAGAATAGGCAAAGAAGTAGGTGTTCCACTAAGCATAAACTTGTTTTGCGTCAGCTATTTTAGTGCCTATTTTTAGCACTTCTGAAAAGCATGTCTTAATTTTGCGCTACAACATTCAGCATACGTTGTTTTTTTGACAAACGACATATGTTATTCACACACAATATAAACTTAGAGTTATTAACACTCTAATGTCCATAAACCTGACAGTTATTTAAATATTTACCTGTTTTCCCCCCTAAAGACGCTTCATAACTCACTGCCCTCTTATCACTGAGCGCTGAGCGCACGTGATCTTAATGGATCCTCATTTGTTTCTCGTGTAGTGGTTAAGCTTCTTGACAAAAGTTTAAAAAAAATGTTTCTACTGCATCTTGACATTCAGTAAAGGCCATGATAATGTGTGATGCATTTCAGCAACATTAGTAGAATAAGGACATTTTAGTAAACTGTTCTGGACATGTTGCAGTTTTAATCAGTCTAACCCTGCAATATGATGCAGCAAAGAACAGCACATGTACACCGCATGAATTACATTTATTACTGACAAACAAAAAACATAATTCACAGTATTCTAGCCTAATAGAAATTAATTCAGTAACAGCCAAAGAATTGATACATATGTCCCCTCCCCTTTTTTTGTGCCAAACATGCATCATGGATCCATGCGCATTATTACTCCTCTCTCTAGCCTTAAAGCAGCTCGCATTAGCGGCTGCAAACTCCTCATTTGAATACTGGTACTTGCGCCTGATATGAATTGCTCATGCAATCTTAGTTTATCACCCGCAAATGAAGGACAACCCTCTTGCGCAATTTTTCAGCGCCGCACGTAATCTTGCCATCATTATCAGGGATCTTGATAAATCAGGCCCAATGCCTTAAATTGAACTTACTGCATCTTGCAGAATTTCTGTCATTTGCTGTTCTACCTAACCTTTGTCATGCTACTCTGACAGCACATCATGGATCCAAAATAAAGGATGACTCTTCTTTTTTCTGTGTGTCGCTGCAGGGTCCACAAGGTCCTCCAGGTGGTGTGGGTCCCGTAGGATCTGTGGGTGAGAAGGTAAGGCTCCGATAGAGCTACGTAGGGCATTTTAACTAAACAATGTCCACATGTCAAATAAAACTGATATTTTACCATAGTTTAAAAAGGATTTTTGGATATTGCTATATAATTCAAATCATACTGTACTTGATTAACCCCTTGGGGAAATTCATCTTGGATTTACAATCCTAAAATCCCTTCACAGTTACAAGCTTAGTTTTAAAACATGGAATCACTGAAGCAAATGGAATGCTCTAATAGTTCCCCATCAGTTTGAGAATAGATATTTAGCGTACGAGTCCAAAGTGTTGTGTGAATTAGAACTCTCCATGCATCGGCTTGAAGGTTTACCTGTTCAGACACTGACATTTATCTAACCACAGGGTGAACAAGGTGAGGCTGGAAACCCGGGACCACCTGGAGAGCCTGGAACTGGGGTAAGAAAACTGGCTTCTTTCTTTGTGCCCATCGTTTAACTTCGTTAACTCCACCAGAATTCCCGGTTTAGAGCACTTGTCTTCCATATGCATAGCTCGGTGCTTGTTTTGTTTCCTGCAGGATTAATCTGTTGGGTATCCCAGATACAATATTCCGCATAGCTTGAGGGCAGATATGAAACAGCATACAATCTAATGAGAGGAGTGCTGCTGTGCGTCCATCACAATCGAAGTAATTGCTCTTCACATTTAGACTGTTGGATCATCTCAGCAAGGCTCTGCTGCTTTGCACAGCATGTGGATGTCCTGCCCAAACGAGTCTCCTTCCAGACTCTTAAGACATAATTATTAGGATGGGTTGTGTGACAGTCCCGATTTAAAGAACAATGTCTGAGTAAAATGTGGGAGTATTTACTCATTTTCTCGTAAATCTTATTGTTCATTTGAAAAAGATTGCAAAATTTTTATTCATTTTGGGTGGCTTATGTTATTGCTGTACTGTAATTTCTGATAAACTTTGATCGTTATATTTACTATCCTACCTCATCTAATGTCTCTGTACAGACATTTGACATTATTTGCTGTTCTTGCCTTTTGGACTCTGTTTTTACCTACATTTTAGATGATAAGTAAGAGGGAAGGTCTGTGGAGAAAGGCATCAAGGAGGGAATGTAATGCTTGAGCAGGCAGGGCTCAGAGATTCTCCCTAGTGGTCGCTATTCAACTGCCAAATGTAAAATGTGTAACTGCATATAAGCTTCGTTTGGTTGGATAAGACCAAAAGCAAAATACTTTGTTTGAGGAACCCTGCATACACAATGCACACAGTGAAATATGGCGGTGGATGCATCATGCTGCTTTTGTTCTTTCTTCTTGACTTGAGACAGTGAAGGGTTCTATAAAGTATGAACTCAAAAGGAGAGAATACTAAAAAAAAGTACCAATTTTTAGGTTGACTGTGGATCAGTGGTTGAATAGTTGGCTTGTAAATGGAGGTTTGTAGGATTAATTCCAGATCCCTTCCGTCACATTTGATGTGCCCCTGGGCAAGGCACCTAGCCCCAAGTTGCCTACCGATCTGCGTATTGGTGTGTAAATATGTTTGTGTTTGTGATCTCAAATGGGTGATTGTGGCTTTTTCAGGGGAAAACCCTTTGAGTGGTCAGTAGACTAGAAAAGCAGAGTATTAATTTAGTCCATTTACCATTTCAGATTTTCAATAGTTAAAAAAACTCAAATGCGTCTTGACATCAGAATTACACAGACCTGAAATTCAGACAAAAGTTAAAAGTAGAATATGTATTAGGAATGTATGTTAATGAGCATGCTGAATATTTGAAAGGACAGAGAAAAATGTAGAAAAGAAATAATGAAGGTAACTGATTAGACAGAATAAGATCACTAACACCTAATTTGAGGATGCTACTTTCTACATGTATGCTGAAAGAAAAAAACAGCAAATAAAATGGCCAAATACCAATCTGAATGTTCTATTAGTAGAGTTTATTAGTGATAAAGATAATGCAACTATAACAGCTCCAGTGTCTTGAGCTGGTGGAGCTCTGCTGTATGGTGGGTTTAACAGAAACAACTGACTTTCAAAAAGCTCCTGCAGGAATCAGTAACAATAAGAACAATATCTACCAGATGTGCCACCAAATCCAGAGTGATTGAATCTCCTGTGTGTTTTCATTACATGTTTAAAAATACTGTTTTATAGGAAAAAGGTGCTACTCTGTTTGTGGTACAAAGACTTTCATATCATTTTCAGAAAACAGAAGATGGGGTTGTATAGTTTTATAAATATGATGTTCTCTAAGATTTATTTCCATTCTGCTGTTTTTTGAGGGGGTTTTAAAAGCTCATACCACCTTGGAGATTAAGTTCCTTATTTATCCAGCTCCATCATCTCAGAGAGTACATAAAAACATCCGGACCTTTCATCTCATTTCACATCTGCCGTGGTGACTGTCCAGGGTTGGGGCCCTTTGTTAAACAATCCAAGATCATCTTTAGATCCAATATCTGTCAGCAGTCTCTGGCAGCACGTCTTCACTGAGTTTGATGTAGACGGTAAAAAAAAAAAGAGAAAGAAAAAAAAAATCATCTTCCTTTGATGCTGACATAAGAAATACTCCAACCTCCCCCACATCACTGTAGGGACCTAAAGGTGAGAGAGGAGAAAAAGGAGAGGCCGGACCCCCTGGAGCTGCTGGACCTGCTGGTGCCAAAGGACCCCCCGGAGACGATGGTCCAAAGGGCAACCCTGTAAGTCTGACAGATCTGCTGTTAAAACCAGTAAAAGTGTGGCTCTTCATGCTCAGTCACAATCTGTTTTTTTCTTATCTCACAAAACCCAAAGGTGGGTCATTTTACCCAATCACATATTCAAGAGCTAAAACACCTTTTTTATTGAGGAAGATTAGCTTTTATGCCTGCTTGGTAATGGGATGCAGTGAGGTCTTATCTCTTGGATTTGCAACATCATCATTAAGTTCATTACATTGCCTTCGCAGGTTGTAACCAACTACACTAGGACTAAATCACTGCCCAAATTACCTCCCACATCCCATTTCTGAGGAAATCATTTCCAAGCAGCTGTTCTTCCTGTGTTATTTTTCATTTTTTAAATACATATGTATATATATATATATATATATATATATATATCTTTTTTTCATTCCTCTCTCTCCCAGGGACCTGTTGGGTTCCCTGGAGACCCAGGACCCCCTGGAGAACCAGGTGTTGCTGTAAGTATGAAATCTTGCCCCTGTCTGGGTATAAAATATATTTTTGTTTTGTGGTTCATTCTTAACTTGTAGAGCAATCCAAGTAAACACACAGTATTCTTCTTCTGTTTTGGTTTTGCCGTCTCTAACCTGCACATGACATACAGGGAACTGATGGAGAACCAGGAGAGAAAGGAGAAGATGGTGAGCCTGGTCAACCAGTAAGTTGTTGTTTTTTAATTGGAGTGAATAAATTATTGAATGTGCATGTGTTTTGTTCTCTGTCTTTTATTTAGAACCATAATTAGGACAAGCTAGAATCAAATCATCTCTTTTTTTTCCCTCAACATGTTTGTTGGTTTGTCATCTAAATGTGCATCACACACTGTTGGTGAAGGTTAAAATAACATCCCTACTTTGTAGATGTATTGTGTGTAATCATAAAAGAAAGCTAAGCAGTAATGTACCTACTCATGTTTTGAAGAAACAACAAATCACAGCTCTTCTTGCATCAGGTTGGAGTAAGTCCTACATGATTGCCAAAAGAAAAATACAGAAACTTGACAATTTTATCAAAATTGTATTATGAGAAAGGAATGTTTATGTAATATTCATGTTAATTTAATCTATGAAGATATCTTTTTACCCAACAAATCTTTGGCCAGTAGACCAACCCGGTACCAAAGGAATTAATCTAGCAGGCCTATGGCTTATTTTAGTCAAGGCCAGTAAACATCTTTTCCATCCCGTTGGCGGAGCACTTCATACTCCCAGGTCAAAAATCTGACTGTTTTTTACCACCATTTCTATCTGCAGATAAATATGCATCATTTGAAAGCTAAGATTATTTTGATTCTAATGATGTATGCCACTTAAGGACACATAAGTGGATCATAACTGTAGACACAGTAAACGTATTTATCAAAAACTCAGAAAGCAAGATGATTTGCAACTAACTGTTAGAAGCTACATATCATTGAAAGGACAAAGCCATCACAAACAAAAATGGCCGTTTAATGTCCACAAGAGTCCGGTCAATATTCTCCAATAGTCCACAACAAGGCTCAGTCCACAATTCAACATAACATGGTGCTCAAAACCTCGGTAATTCCTTTCCTTCACTGTTACCATCGTCATATGAGCCTAAAAGTACAAGTACATCTGAGGACATGGCAAACCAAATCTACCTACGGTTAGAGCAAACGGCATTTTTGATCAGAATGTCACTCAAGGTCACACTTTCCTCTAATCATCTGACTGTTGATGTATTAGCATTGTCCCTGCTTTAGTCTCCATCTGGAGAAGGAGCCTTGTCTTGTTAACTATTTTATCATAAAACTGTATCACATTGTCCTCCTTACTACCTCCAAGAGTACCAATTAACAGCTTACAGCACCCTCTGTTGGTTGTCGTGGGTCAATGTGCTGCGTGTTTGCAACTTTATTTACATGGGCGTTGTAATCTGCCAGATACCTGAATGGGAGGGCTCGACTTCCCCAACACCGCGCATTTGCCAGGGCTGCCTGTAGTATAGGTAACATGATTTTTTTTTGTCATGTTTTATTCTGTTATTGAAGAACAACATATCTGTGCAATAAATACATTTTGAAAGCAACATAATATTTGAATGAAAAATTGTCTCAATCTAGAATCTTCTTTGCACAGGAATCAACAATCACCTCTACTGTTTTTTTTTTTTCTTGAAGGCATAGGCCATTGAAGGCCTTTAAATTAAATGGTACTTAAATATTAATACAACTAATATGGATTCCAAAAGTTTAGGTTAAATCCACACGCTGACAACCACAAAGAAGTGCTGTTCATCGGCAACAGCTGCCTCAAGATAATCCGGCTTGCTGGACTTAAGCGCTAGCATTGTCACTGAATAGCTGGATTCATAGAGTTAATTCCTACTCTATCACAGAAACATTGCCATTCACAAGTCTTATAGTAGTTATAGTATTATAGTGGTTCTTCTCTCATGCTAAGTTCATGTATTCATTTTATAGTGTAAGTTATAATAATATTAGCATGTCAGCCGTCCCCTTCTGTGCTGGATATGACGCAAAATTGCGGAAAAAAGTTAACAGTTGACTTATCCAACATTTCTAAAAGACACTGTTCACGCTTAATTCAACATTTAATTTAGAACTAGTATACTTGGTGAAATTTTAATAAATTAATTGGTGATATTTAATATAATGAAAAATTCTCGTATCTAGTGTATTTGTAACTTTACAGTTATCCTGTAATATTAAAAAGAAGACCGACAAAATACTGCTGCCCATTTTTGAACAGAGCTGGTATGATTGCTCACACTTTACTGGAAAATACTCAGATGAAGAAGTTCAGCCTTCTATCAGAGTTTAAGGTACTCTTACAAACTGTGGCGGGCTTACTGAGCTGGTACCATCCTGCGATCTGTGTGATTTAATGATCCATGCCCCTCTCTCATCATTCTTTGTTCTGTGCTTGTTTTCAGGGACCCCCTGGTCCATCTGGAGAGGCTGGCCCACCTGGTCCACCTGGCAAGAGAGTAAGTCTTTGGCTCTTTTCCCTCCAGTAGCTGTGTGTACGCATGACTGATCATGCTTCCAGCCACAACCCACAAGTCTCGACTTGATAGCAGTTCTGTTGTTTAATCGTAATTATTGGAAAAAGTTGACTGTCCTGATCTTTAAATTCCTAGTTAATGCAATAGTCGTCTTTTAAGTCAAAAGATGTATGCATTGTTTGTTGCCGGGTATTTTTATACCAGCCCCTTAGCCAGTGGAAGAATATTGCTTCAGCTGGCAGCAGCTCCAACTCAACGTCCCAATTTTGGCTCTAAAGCTGGAGAGATTCATTCTCATTAAAGGCAGAGTGGCAAAAACAAAGTGGGTGATTTACGGGGTCAAGGTGTTACGCTATCTGTGAGGTAAAGCCTTTTTAATGCCTGTGGAGAAAAGAATGTCAGGATGTAAAAATCATGATTCAATTTTTTTCCCCTTGGTAAGAAATTGAAAGGCTTACTAAAAAATATCACCAAAAATAGAAAAATGAAGCAGCAGGTTCCAGTTGATGTCCTCGTTTCAGTGAAAGAATAAAACAAAAGCTGTGTAGACTGTGTACGTTGTTGATCCACGGCAGCCTGACAGACAGCATCTGCAAAACAGAAGCGAACAGATACAAGAGAGCCGCAGATTCAACGGCTAATAAAAACAAACAATAAAAGCTCTAATTGTTGAAAGTTTTCATTGTGATGCAATCATCTTGTCATGTAATGTCTTGTTTTACTCAACGTAGACGCTGTCCCATTTACTGCTATTAATTATTTTTGATGGGCAGATCTGAGACACGAGCCACCCCAATTAACACATACCTTAACAAGCACAGTGCAGACCGACCATTAGTCATTTCTGACAGTCGGCTTTGGATGTCTGCTTTAAAGGCCTTATGGCGGCCTTCTTTAACTTTTTCCTACTTAGTTGTGTTAGTAGCACAATGGTAGCGATATTGATTTCCAAAAAATATAAAAAAAGTATATAAAAACCTTTGAAAACTTGCCAAAAAATCATGACATCATATGCATCACTTAATTCAGGCATCAGTGCACATCACAATGACAATTATTGACAAAAAAATCTATATCTCAAGATTTTTCTTCTGATTTGTATTATGAGAAGTTAGAAGTCAGGAGAAATTATTAGAGCACTATCTGCAGGCCCTAATGGACGAACCCCCTAGCTTGGAAAAAAAAAAAATATCAGCTCAGTCTGGCTGTCCTTAACAACAGTGTTAAACGTTTGCTTTTGATACAAAAACATTATATTATAAAGCTGAAATTTCACTAGTACTCAGATCGATGTAATGTCTGCTCTGGTTTTGACAGGTTCTGGTGTGCACCAGCACATTGCCACAAACATAAATGTCACTAGAATACTCCATATATACCATGTGGTTGTGCAAAACAAATCACTAGTGAATGGAAGCAGCTAAAAGTCATTTTTACACACTAAATGTGTGCCCTAGGAATTTTTGTATTTACTTTAACAAAAAGTTATTTGATTAGATTTTATACTGTATAAAAGCTAAAGCTTTTCTGGTTCAGTATATGAACTATGCTGTTTCAGAGAATTTCATATCCATAAGACATTTTAGCATCTGACGATGTATTGTGTTTTTTATTCTCCCTTTGTTGATTCTGTAAACGATCGAAGCCGAACTTTATAATGTAAGCTGTCAACAAAGTTGCTAGTTGTGAGTTGCAGTGACAACTTTTCTCTCGAGTAACTTGGAAGCCTGTCTTGGAGATTCTTTCAAAAAAAACAAGTGAATCACTGAATTTCAAGAAAACACAGGGATTTCTTCCGTCCAATGAGAATATCAAGCTTGTGCTACATTTTCAACCCAAGGCTGATTGCTTTCTCACTGCATCCACAGAAATTTAAATTCGATTTATTATCATGGCATAAACATATGCATTACCTGCATCGCCGGGGGATTTTGGTGAGGAGAGAGCTATTTTGTAATCACACACAGGTCTTAGGTGGCTTAGGTGGAAGAAAATAGGGTCTAAAATGACCTAGACTCTTTTGCAGGTTTGTCCTTTGAATGTAAACCTCCAAAAAAGAAGATTTTATTTTTGACCTTTAGATTTTTTTTCTTGTTCTCTGTTCTTCTTTGCCCATTCTAACTAGTGTTTCTAAGCATTTTTTCCTTTCCAAGGATTCCTGTGTTAAAAAGTGCTGTTTCTTTATTTAATGTCTCTGGTTGGTGTCTGGTTCTTTACTGAAATGTATTTTGATATCAGTCTTGGATAAATATAGAAACGTTTTATCGACTCGGTCAGACATTAATAATCTTTACACAATCCTGAACTTTCATCCGAAGAAATGTTATCTAGTGAAAACCCTGATAATAAGTCTTTGAAGCACAGCGCTGTTGAATTAACAAAAAGGTTGCTTAGAGAACCTTGACACGAGGAGCACACCTATACACTGACACCCGCTGCTGTCTAATGTGCCACAGCAGAAAAGGATCTTTGTGCTGATGAAGAGCCTGCCTCTTCACCACCAGTAAGAGGTACAAATCAGGAGAAGATGAAAGCTCTAAGACCCGAGAAGAGCTCACATTATAGGCTCTCAGTCAACAACACTCAGGCTGCCGTCGGGCAGATCAGAGTAGAATCATGGCGGAGGGTGGTTTGAAGATGGAGACTAGAGGTGGGGGTTGAAAGGGATCCTTGCGGGTAGGACAGAATCTGACAGAAGAGGAGACACGACCGAGCGAACGTTGGCGTGATTGAAGAAGGCTGCGTTCCATTTGAATCTTTCAGCATGATTGTGTGTTTCTGTGGCAAAGACAAAGGACACTCACTCAAATTGATCTTGACATAGCTGAAGCGGTGCATGTTTGATGTCATTGGATTACTTTCTGTGTTTGAAGCCTGCTTCTAATTTGCATTTATCAACTAGGACAAATAGTCAATAAGAAATCTAGTAAAAAAGAAGGTACAATACCAAAATCACTTGGAAGCTCAGGCAACAGTCTGGCAAAATCCCTTGTAATAAAGACTGTTTTTTTTTAAAGACACAAGCCTATTAGTGGAAACAAAAAGCTGAACTCTTATGTTTAAAATTTTGTGCAGAATCCTCTCTAAAACCATGCTCAGCAACTTTTTTTACTTACGCCTAGTCGGTTTCTGATCTATCAAATTTGGAGTAGCACAGCTGGACGCAATCTCCGCTTTATAAATCAGACTCTTCGTAGAAATGTGCTTAGCTGTTTCTGGTTTCATAATCCTCCTACACACCCACTTTCTGCCAGAAACGGTCAATGCAAAGTATCTAGTGAATATTCTGCATCGACTTAAGACGGCTAATATGGGGCGTTTCAACCGAGAGGCAGAGAAACTTTCAATTATAGGCTAAGATTATCTCTTGTAGCGACAGTAAGACTGGAAACAAAAGCAAATTAAACTAAATCCCAATAGATAAATATATCTGCATCTGCGTACAAATTCACAGTCAGAGCAGTATAAACTAGGCTTAAGGAGTCTGGCTTGTAATTGGACGGTTACCGGTTCGAGCCCCAATCCCACCCGCTGCCTACTGGTGGCACAACTCGCCTCTGTCAGTGCTCAGCTGTGGCTACAATGTAGCTTGACATCATCAGGGTGTGACTGAATGTAGTGTGAAGAGCTTTGGGGTCCATAAGTACAAAATAAAGCGCTATAAGTACAGGCATTTTAAATTGTTTCCAACATGCCTTTTACATTGTTTTATTTTTTTAGATAAGCTTGACGAAGTTTCTATCAAAATTAAACTTCTTGGTTGTATAAAAATAATCTTGAACCTAAATCTGCAACAGATATGAATACTTTTTGAGTAAACATAACCTACCTAATTAACTGTACTGTAATGCAGTGTTACAGATCTACGGAAGACGTCCACTTTTATGCATGTTGCTGGTGTACAGTGTGTCATATTGAAATACTGAAATGCTGTCCTGTGACTTCTTAGGGACCTCATGGAGCTCCTGGAGCAGAGGGCCGGCAAGGAGAGAAGGGCGCTAAGGTAAAAAAAATCAGTGCAAGCTTTACCTCAGCAGAGTCATCTCAGCTCCACCCTTTGGAAAACAAACAAACAAACAGTTTAAGTAAAATAGCACATTACATGCACATGGATGAATATGGATACTTACAGGAGTAAAATAAGTTTCGCCTGCCTGCTCCATCGTTTTGTCGCCCGACTGAAGACAAAACAACGATCCTGTTTTTTTGTTTAGCTGTCATCCTCTGTTTTTTTGCTCCAAATTTTGGTGATATTAAGCTTTAATTTGCACAAACAACATCTTATGTTCATCAGGGTGGAAATCTATACATATGTTGCTTTCAGAATCAATTACTGTCATCTGGCAAAACCAGCATAATCCACCCTTTTACTGCTGCCACTAAGGCTACTTGTGTCTGAATGTAATTATTTCCAGCGAAGTACAATTCTAATTTGAATAGCTTTGTGATCCTTCAGTACACTCATTCGTTACTTTAATAGCTGTGTTGTGTGAAAGCCTCTTGCTATGAAAAGCATCCTCGTTTTTTAAAACAAGGCAGAAAACAGTGCAGCCGAAGCCAACTGTAACAGGAAATCCTGCAAAACTGTCTAGAGCTTTGCAGTAAGCCTGTAATCTCTACTCACTTCTCAGCTCAGACTTGATTTACTGTCAATTTACTTTGTGCATGCCATGTTCTTTTTTTACACTCTTACGTTCAGCATTAGATCATCTATTGTTGGGCCTGTTCCGAGCTTCATTTAAAGCATCAGAAGCACATATTATTTCAGAGCCTCCCTTACTTTTTGACATTTGCCTGATATGCAAACTGCAGGCTCTGGCTGAACCCTGTTTTTTTTTTCTTTTGTTATTTTAAGTACCCCGAAGCTCTTAGAAGCTGAAAAATAACAAAAAACAAAAAGAAAAAAAAAGTTGTTTATGGGTTTTTGATTTTGAAGGCCATCACACATACTGTTTTTATCTACAGTACTCCATTTTTTATTTATTTTTTTGCTCTACGTTCCTATTTCGTTTAAAGCAATGAAGAGCTATCAGATGTTTACTACTTATTCAGAACTGATTTAAGCTGTAAAAAACACTGTGGTGTAAATGTACTTACAGATATACTTACTGTACATACAGGTTTAGTATCTTATTTTGATTTTTCTTTTTTAAATCCACATACAGGGTGAAGCAGGTGCTGAGGGTCCAGCTGGTAAAACGGGACCTGTTGGCCCCCAAGGACCTCCCGGGAAGCCAGGTCCAGAGGGTCTGCGTGGAATCCCCGGCCCTGTTGTAAGTCCCTGCAACAACAGTGATGTCTACAGTCTTGCAGTGCATTGCCAAGCACTTGACACCTACCCCTTGAACTCTTTTACATTTTGTCACATTGCAAACAAAGTTCAGTGTACATTGGAGTATCCAGAGGAGTTTAGAAATCTCAGCCACCCGCAAATACCGGCAGTTACAATCCGCAAAAACTTGACACCTTCTTTTAAAAAACCTTATAATGGCATATTTTAATAGTTCACATGCCTTATATACTTTTGTATGTATCAGTGAATGTAATCCAAGTACTTCGGCAGAAGCTAATGTTTACAGTCTTCCTTATTGCCTCTCTTAGGGTTACAGCTAATCAGCAACAAGGCGCTCCTGGATTGGCTGCTTTGCAAACCTCAGCCAACAGTGAGTCAAGTAACGCTGCAACTAGGCATTCTAGCCTCCTAAGCTGCATTTTCTTTACATTTCCCATATCTATGGGTTGCAAAAAAACAAAAAAACAGATCTGTGAATACTGAACCGCAAATAGTCGAGGTTCCAGTATAATATATTGGGATTTCATCGAACAGACAAAAAGAAAAAGGAAAAATGTTAAAGCGTGTTGGGCATTTGGAACCCATTTACTCCAATACCACTAAATAAAAAAGTACGACCAGTACAGGTGTGTACCCCACTTTTCCAGATTTGGAGACTTTTGAAAACTATTCATCATTTCACATAATATCACATCATTTAAGGTGTGGTCACACCGCCTCAAATGTCAAGGTCAAGAGCCGCAAGATTACATGTAAAATCTATGGTTCATGGCATCAGAGGAGCGTAAGAGTCTCTGTTTCACTTTTGTGTGCGTTGGCCGTGTCATTTTATGAAACTTTTCCTGCGTTCAAAGTGTCAAAAGCCATAAACACAGAGTTTCAGCGCCATTGAACGCACCATTAATTTATCACATGCCCTCTGTCCTCCATGAAGACCATTTCCAGCTCTCGCTACTTAAGTGCAGCGGATTCCAGTTATTCACTACTGAAACCGTTGCCATTAGGAATACATTTTAGATCTTTGAGGAGCAACACAAACAGACTAAACAAAAGCTTCTTCTCACAGGCTGTTAGAACACTAAATTTCGATCTTTGAAATACTGGAAACGTATGTATAACATTGTGTAAGTTATAGATATTTCTTACATTTATTATTTATATTTCTTACATTTTGAACTGTTTGTATTGATTGACGTTGACCCTTTTTTATACGCACCGTATCAGTGGCAGTTCCAGCAATTTCATCATGTAGTCATATGATGACAAGAAAGAAATTCATTAATTCATTTAAAATCCCAACAAAATCTATTGAATTCTGTGGTTGAAATGTGACAAAATGGGAAAAAGTTAATTGCAGATGATTATTTCTGTGTGGCGATGTGTGAGCTGCACTCTCTCAGGCCAACTGAGACACACACACCCCTACAGTGTACACACACATTAAAGCAGTGCTAAGACATGATGATAGACTTCATGGAATAATCGATACTCCCATTTGGCTTATACTTTAGTTTTACTTGTTTATTTCAGCACACTTTTCCTCCATGTTTGGGCTATTAATCATCGAGTTGCACACAGGAAATCAATGGTAGAGCGGTGAAAAAAAACGGCAGCCCATAATGCTCTCTACAATTGAATGGTTTTTCACAGGGTGAACAAGGTCTGCCCGGTGCCCCAGGACAGGATGGTCCACCAGGTCCGATGGTGAGTATGCAGAAACTGTCCTGCCTTTCTCTCAGGCTGGATTTATTTTTGTTACCAGATTTGTCTGTCTTCATTCTCTTAGAGTCCACAGCCTCACTGTAACTAAATGCGTGCACAATGTCACGCTTGTTGACCTCAGTTTTAATGGATTTGTCTTGTCTGAAAAGCTTTTTTATTACATTTCTTATGTCACACTCTCCTTTACCTCCACACATTTTCTTCTCAAAGTGTTTCTTTAATTGCTCTGATTGCCTTTTTTTTTTCAACAAGTGAAATAAATGTTTTATTGTATCCGTCATGCAGGGTCCCCCAGGTCTTCCAGGTTTGAAAGGTGACCCTGGCACGAAAGGTGAAAAAGTAAGTCTTCCTGTATTTATGTTTCCGCTTGGTTCCTCTTGAATTTTAGACAAGCCCGACAGTATTTACACAAACCTCTATGCAGCGGTGTGCTTCAGATTGAATGAGTTACATAGTTCACCCAGCGTTGTTTTTTTTTGCTTTACCTTAGAATAATGACCATGTTTTCTCTGAATAATCTTTAGAAAGAAATCCATTTTTGGTGCCCCTCCTCAGAAAAACAGAATGTTTTCATGGGATTGAAAAAGCAGTTGAGCATGATGTATCACTCCAATCTGTCCAAGCTTTCTATTTTCCTTGCTCCTACTGTCACAGTTGCTGGTGAAGAATAACTGCTAAAGATATTCAGACAGGGCACATTACTCTATCTAAATTGCCTTCCACACCCTGACATGATGGTTTGAGAGAAACTATTTGAAGGCACATAACGGAATCTGTGTGGTGTGTATGCGCTCGGCTGGGGCTGGGTTGTTTTAGAAGTCAATGCCTCTGCCTTGTGAGACGACCTTTGCGTTCGTAGAGAGTTTCTTTCATACATGTTGCAGAAACGGCGTCTCCGCTGACCTGCTTGAAGTAACGCTGACAGCACGATATAGAGCAGACGTTTTTAATTCTTTGTGTTTCTGTTCGATTTGACTCTCCTGTGTGTGTGTATTTTTTGTTTTCACCCTGCAGGGTCACCCAGGTTTGATTGGTCTGATCGGACCCCCTGGAGAGCAAGGAGAGAAGGGAGATCGAGGTCTTCCTGGACCCCAAGGTTCTCCCGGTGGCAAAGGTGACTCTGTAAGTGCTGGTTGGCCTTTATTTCATACCACATCCTGTTTGCCCTTTCACTGTGACCAAAGGTCTAGCCGGGGTCAATGTTGTTTGTACTCTGCTGCTTTACGATGCTGCATAGCTAAGCATAGCTAAGCCCAAAAAACATTCTGTCTACTTCTGATCAGCCCGGGTTTAAAATACCATCACTTTATTCGGACCATCTTCAGAGTGTATATGACTACTACAGATGGACCAAGCAAAATATTGAGATTTCCGATCTCCTGTTTTTGGAAAGCTTTGACATGCAGATACCAAATTGAGTCATTAAGATAATTAAAAAACAGAAAATCAAAACAGACAAGGAGTAAATACAAGTTAAAGATCAGGGATAAAATATCACGTTGTTACTGAGCAGCCTTCCTGAATCACAATGTCTTATTACTGGATTTAAGAAGAACCAGGTCAGAGATTGAGCGTACATCCAGAGGAAGTTTGTTCCACAGACTGGGTCCAAGCACCAAGAAAGCCTGGTACCCAAAAGGTTTTTGCATGGGCATTGCCAATGGAAATTAGCGTTTTGGTTGCAATTGGGTACATTTACATTTTCTCAGTAAAATCGTAATCAATGTACACTGTCCCTTTAAAAAATACAAGTTTTAAATAATAATAATAATAATTTAAACCCCAGTCTCTGTGTGTCCTCCCTCTTAGACTGAGATTCCGAAACAGCACCCAGTCAGCACATTTACATGCAGCAAGAGAAAACAGAATTATAACCTTAGTCTGACTGATATCTGAATACACCTTAATCTGGTTGAACCAAACTGGCATATTATTAGTCAAGCTAACACACCCAGACAATGTGGCTGGAAAGCCAAATTTCTCTGCATGTTAATCGGATTCCGAGCTAAATCTAGCCTTATTGGCGTGGGCCTTCTGAAAGTGTCGAGAAAAAGTTGGAATAACATCTGTACGACCAGAATACAACAGCAACAATGAGTGTAACACAATGAAGCAGTTCAATACAAAATCAACTGTGCTGCAGCGTTGTTGTCGTCCATTTTTTTGCTCATTTTACTCATTTTACACTGTCTGCTTCATTGCTTCAGCATTTGTTTTCTGGCTGTGTAACCTCTAGGTCAACTGGAAGAATAATGAACACGAAAGGGCGTTTGTTGCCTCCTAAAGTCGTAGTTGAATGCACTTCCATCAATAATTTGATTTCCTGAGTAACTTTTCCCAAAAGCTCTGTTTAAAAATGCATGTAAACATGATGACTGACCGAGAGATTATTAACTGTTATCTTAATTATATGCTGGAAATTCTATGACTTAACACTGGTTGAGTAACAGTTCACCATGGGAAACTGTATTAACCCTTTCAGACACAAAATTTAAAGCGGCCCTCTGGACTTTCCCTTCCTATTTCAGCTGTAAAAAAGGGCAAATTATTCTAAAAGATAAAATCGATATTTGAACTTTTAAATCGATTCAATTAAATTTCTAAAAGAATCAATTCAGAATCAATTTTTCAATTATTTCAACACAGCTTTATCATATTCACTGATCAAGTTTTTTTCTTTAGTTTTCTTTAGTTTTTCAAACAGGCTTCTTGGAATCACCATAGGTAACATCCACATGTAGTCCCTTTTATGTTCTGTTTATTAAATGTTTTGCAAGTAATCTTGGTGTCATGTTTTGTTTAAGAAAACCACTCAGAAAAGAAGAACGTTAAAACTTGATTGAAACAATAAGCAATATTGTGCAGGTTCTGGTCTGGGATTGATTCAACGGCATAGCTGGGAAATCAGGAAGACTGAAGGGAAGCAGAAGCTGTGAAAATGGAGAGATTGTATATACTATGGAAATGTCTTACCGTAGATGGAGAGGTTTTTGTGATCCAGGAAGCAATCACAGGTTGCTGGTATGAGGATTCAAAAGTGGAGTTGATGTTGGTAGATAGACAGATTGCTTCAGGAGGTGGAGAATAATAAGTGGATCCTGGAAGCTGCCAGTCTGGAGATGAAGATTCAGGAGTTATTTCAAGAGGCGATCAGGGACCAAACGCAAATAAAAAGTTCCAGGAAGTTGCACTGAGTTGAAACCTTGGAACGGAGACACAGAGAAACATTAACACTAGAACAAGAACATGGAATATTGAAACTCAAGGAACTCAGTGGGGTCAGAGTTACCTCATGGATTAACACTCAGGCGTCAAGTGACTGGCAGTCAGCTCCTCTTATCCAGCAGGTAACTATACAGTAACTAAACGGTGAAAAATAAGGAGAAATGTGTCAGGGTTTAGCGAGCTTCACCTCCTTCCTCCAGGAAGAAGGAAGGAGCATTAACCCTGGATAAAGCCACTATGAATCTGACCATATGGAAAGTGGCACTATCTTGGTGAAGAAATATTCTGTCCAGGTGCTGGAATCACACCTGCAGTTAGTGCTATCCAGCCAGAGCTGCAGCTCCAGTCTGAACCCTGTCCTTTGGTGGATACCTGTTTGAAGATGTTGACAAACAGAAACAAACCACAAACCTGACACTCACCCCCTGGTGGACTGCTTTAAACTGGCAGCAGGTTCTTTCAAAATCATCCCATGCCCACTTATGACAAGTAATGTTGAAAGGAGGTAAAACCTCTTGCCTAACAACATCATTGATCCATTTTTAAAATAAACCTTTCATATTAATAAAAAATTTAACACATTCTGGCTGTTTTATTCACGCTGCTGTTTTTATTTTTGTACCTTACTAAAGGTTTTATTTTATTTGGGCTTTCTTCATAAGATGATGACATCACTGATTCAGATGAAATCAGCATATTATTTCAGTTGCATATGTTTATTTTATGAATACCAACCTTCATGTAACATTATCATTAATGCTGTTTGTTGTGAACGACGCTCGTTCTGAAACATTAATTTATTTTTACATCCATTAATTATTTTTTTTCTATGTTTTAGGGTATTCGTGGAGCTTCTGGTCCTCTCGGTCCTCCAGGTCCCCCTGGTCTACCGGTATGTGTCATACTTCATATATATTCATAATGTCATCCGCTGATAGAATGCCTACCACATTATTATTCTTCTCCATGTGATCCAGGGTCCTCAAGGTCCTAAAGGAGCCAAGGGTTCAAGTGTATGTACAATTTAACTAATTACATATAACCTGTATGGATTACCAAATAGTTTTCAATCAAGCATTTTCCATGTGCTCTTTTGCTATTTTTGTTGTTTTCCTTAGGGTCCTGCTGGTGCAAAAGGAGACACTGGTGCAATAGGTCCTCCTGGACCTCCTGTAAGTGGCTTTAGACCTTTTTAGTGCTTCTTGTGATTGCAACAGTTAAGTAGATCACACCTACACAAGGCCAAGCCGTAAATCCAACTATCTTGTATGATACCAGGGCCCACCTGGTGAGGTCATCCAGCCCCTTCCCATTCAGTCGCCAAAGAAGACCAAGCGCTCCAGTGACATGCAGTCAGACGCAGCTGGCACCTTCATGGATTATGGCGAAGGCATGGAGGACATATTTAGCTCTCTCAACAACCTCAAACAGGACATTGAGCGCATGAAATACCCTATGGGCACACAAAACAACCCAGCCAGAACATGCAAAGACCTCCAGCTGTGCCACCCAGAGTTTCCCAATGGTAAGCTTGAGCCCTGCTTCTAATTAATGTTTTTTTTTTTTTTTGGTGTAGAGTACCAGTGAAAGTTTTGGGCAATTCTTCTGATTCCTTTTGTTAAGAAGAAACACACAGCCTTTTGACTGGCTTGGTTTACTTTCAATTGGAGGAGAAACCAAATTTTGTCATATCACACCCACAACTTTATATGTCCTTATTAGAATTGTATGTGACAGAACAGCACAAAGCAGTCCATGGTAGTAAATTGGAAGAAATAGGATCTGAGGTTTTCCACTCTGTTTTTTTCTTTCAAAATATCTCTGGGTCAACTACATTGGATGGAGAGCAGATAGAGAGCATTCCAACACACAAATATGCTTTAATCTAAACCATTCTATAGTAGCCCTGCTTTGATGTCGTATTACTGCCGGAAGGTGAACCTCAAGCCCAGTCTCAAGTCTTTTGAAACTTCTAGCAGGTTTCTAACAGCTCAAACCACTTTTCCCGAATGGATGGTGTGTTCAGGGTAATCTCCTCTGTTATTTTAGTACATAGCGTTTTTCCTTCTAGGCCAAAAAAAAGTTAAATCTGGACACATCTACTAAGCGCAACTTCTTCCACATGTTTGCTGTGGAAGCATAACCATAAGTCATGTTTCCACATGACTTATGGTTGACTTTAAATGGGACTTTTTACAAAATTCTTTCAACAAGGCTTCTCTTCTACTGCTGTGTTTAAATAAATGGAGATGACCGTGTTGAATAGGTGAGCTGCTTTGCAATGCGCTGGATATATAGTTCAGACCAAAAGTTTGGACACACCTTCTCATTCAATGCATTTTCTTTATTTTCATGACTACATTGTAGATTATCGATTATGGGCATCAAAACTATAAATGAATGTATGGAATTACTCTATCTACTTAAACAAAAAGGGTGAAATAATTGAATACATGTGTTATATTTTAGATTTCTCAAAGTATCCACCCTTTGCTCTGATTACTGCTTTACTTCAGCAGGTAGTCACCAGAAATTGTTTTCCAACAGTCTTGAAGGAGTTCCCAGAGATGCTTAGTACTTCTTGGCTTTTTGCCTTCACTCTGCAGTTCGGCTCACCCCAAATAATTTCCATTGGGTTCAGGTCCGGTGACTTTTGAGGCCAGGTTATTTCACACTTTTTTGTAAAAGTACTACATATTTCCATATGTGTTCATTCATAGTTTTGATGCCTTAAGTGAGAATCTACAATGTAAATAGTCATGAAAATAAAGAAAACGCACTGAATGAGAAGGTGTGTCCAAAGTTTTGGTCTGTACTGTATGTGGTCTTAGTTTACTAAATATGTTATGTCAAGAAATAACTTAACGCTTATCTTTTTCATTATTGACCTAGCTTTAACAGAGATTCAATTGAATTGTCACCACTACCCATGGACATGAGATTCAGTTCACTTCAGTTTATCCATATAGCTCCAATTCACAACAAGTGCCACCTCAAGGCACTTTAGAAGAAAAGTAATTTCAATACAATCATAACAACTAGATAGTCAAGTATTCTTGGTTCTCTTCAGGTGAGTACTGGATTGATCCAAACCAAGGCTGCTATGGGGATTCCTTCAAAGTCTACTGTAACTTCACTGCTGGGGGTGAAACTTGCATCTATCCAGATAAAAAATCCAATGGGGTAAGTGACTTTTTCCTTATAGCCCTACTAAACTCCGAATTGCCTTCTCTCCTCAAAGAATAGGCTTTCACAGTACATCAATGTCATACTGTAGTTATCAAATAAGGATGCTTCGACATGGAAAAACTTTTCCAAGCATCTACATTTTTGATAAATACCACAACTGATCCTTTATCCTTTGTTTATTAAAAAAGAAGCCAAGAAACCTTTCTGTTTTTCCTGAGTTATACATTCAGATTATACCTTAGAGGGTTTGCTTTTATACATTTTCATGTTTTCCTCATGACTGATTGCAAGCTATATTACCCATGAAAACATTCACATTCTCCACCCACTGATCTGTTTTGTTTTTGTGTCTGCAGGTCAGAATATCCTCTTGGCCCAAAGAGACTCCAGGTTCATGGTTCAGTGAATTTAAGCGTGGTAAAATAGTAAGTGTTTTGTTTTCATCCGTCTCTGCCTGATCTCGCCATACTTCACTCTGTGCTTGCTGTCTCTTATTCTTCTTGCATTCTCTAAGTACCTGCAGTGGTTTTTAGAATTTCAGCTTCCATCAGGTTTTCATACAGTAATATCTATTTTTTCATGATGAGCCAGCTACCATGAAGTTGCTTTGCTTAACTAAAGCCCAGACAACACATTTCTGAGTGTGTTCACATTTTAAACAGAGGCTAAATAAGAAGAGCTTTGTAGTGGACGGAGATAATTTGGGGTCCAATTTATTTGCAGCTTGATTTTAATGTATTATCAGTATATTTAAAAAGTTAGGGTTTTATCCTCCCCTATCAGATTGGTGTGCAACTTAATATATGTCACCAGAGAAAATATACATATATAAAAAGAGTTTGAATGTCTACCAGTTATTTGAAGTGAAACACCTTTTAATTCCCTTAAAAATGTATTTTTTTTACTCAAAATGAGGTGTAGTGTCAATAGATGCATTGGTTCTCTAATAGCCTTGTAAGACAAACATATACTGTACTTTCACATGGTTTTACATTTATCCAGTCTTGAAAGAAAAAAAAAAAGCTACTAAATGGCTTTCTTCTATGTCCAAAAGATTAACTTTAGTAACCTTGACATAATATCTTCTGCTTTTTATGTAAAATGTTTGTGAATGTGAATTTCCTCCAAGCAATTAAGGAGTTGAAAATTTTTTCTGCAAAGATGATAATATTAAGTATAAAACAGTTTTGCAGGATACAAATATATTTATTATGCTTAATATGATTATTTTAGTTTTCATACATAGACTTATGCAAAAATATAGAATAATGACAAATAGGAAATGCCTATGTTAAGTGCTTATTGCACCAAATCAAATACTTTCTCTGTTACCGTTTAGATTGTATGAACAGTGCAAGTTTAAATCAAATCCTCTAACCTCATTAAATCGCTGACAGAATGAACCACTCCTGCTACTCCGAGTAATAAGATGAGATCTAAAATAATACTGCTTTTAAGACAGGATAGATGTAGTCTTCATTGCCGCAAATATTGCTCTAAAATATCCAACTACCTTTTCTTTATTAATGTTGCAATTACCAAAGAATAGATGAGCTTTTAGCTAAAACACTAAAAACTCATTACAGAGCCGGGCGCTCTAGATACAATGAGATGCATCTCAGTGATTGAGAATTCTGTATGGTTAAGAAGTAAGTTTATTTCAGTAATTTGATCCAAAAAAGAAAAATGCTTGTTTGTTATATAGATTTATTTAAAACAGAGTGTTGTACATCAGCTGATTATTCATGATTATGGCTCACAGGTACTGAAGACCTCACACTCACTTTCTCAGGTAATAGGTAATAATATTCCATAAAAGGAAAGACAGGTGTGCCGAGTCTGGATTTGATAAAGCAGGGTGGATCAACACCAGCAGATGACATGGCTCTGTAGAGCATAACTGACTGTGGGAACAATCTACTTCAAGGAGCTTGGTCTCTGTTTCTCTCCACTTTTAATCAGTACTGTACGACCTTGATTTCCATATTAAATAAAAAATGTCATTTTATCTGTAAAGATTTTTCAAAAAGTTTTTTCTACCACACGTTTTCCCTCCACTTAACTTTCCATTAAAATATTTTTACATAATCCTGTGTTAACAACTATCTTCTTTAACAATGCCCTTTTAGGGCTTAACTTCTTGTGGGTCGTTTTGGTCTTTTGTAGTATTTGAATTTTATGAAAAACTGCTTTTAAATCTATATACAATTATATCTCTATATTTATTTTTATAAAGCATTTTACTCCATCTTTTCCTGCTCTTCTTTTAAATGTAAAAAAATCCACTGAAAAACTGCTATTATTCTTTTCTTTATCTTATCTTCTTGTTCCTTGTGTTCCCTGACAGTTTTCCTATGTGGATGCTGATGGGAATTCGATCAACATGGTACAAATGACTTTCCTCAGACTACTGACAGCCTCAGCCAGGCAAAACTTCACCTACAACTGCCACCAGTCCGTTGCGTGGCATGATGCGTCCAGCGACAGCTACGATAAGGCGCTGCGTTTCCTGGGCTCCAATGATGAGGAGATGTCTTACGACAACAACCCTTACATTCAGGCCATCTCAGATGGATGTTCGGTAAGCAGTGTTCATAGATAAAAACTGTCGGAGGGAAGTGAGAGCAAATAAGAGTTTGTGTGTTGCTAGTAGAGATGGACTGATCATTTTTTTTCTGGTTTCTTGGTTTTTGGAAAGCTTTGACGTCCTAATTAAAAATAGCTCAAAATTAAGTGAATGAATATGACATTATGACATAAATGTCTACATGAATAAATGACAGACAAATATATAGTGTAAAAGTGTACTTGTGAAAAACAAACTAAATTCATACAAAATGCTGAGCACATTCATGTGAAATATTTTCCCTTTCCTTTAAGGATATTTTAATTAATATGAAACAGTAATTGACTTTACATTTTTCCTAATAGATTTTATAATTTAGCCATTTTATTTAATTACGCTAGTTTTTTATTCCAAACAGTCTTTTTTTTAAAACACTAGCTTTTATTTCATAATTATGTTTTTTCACAGTGGTCAATTTTTTCAATCAGGGTCATTGGGTGGGACCTGAACGCTCATTGGCTAGAGCTTAAACATTGATCTTCCTACAGGCGGAGAATGGCGAGGAAGGGTTCCATGCCTGTTTGTTTTCGTGTATAGCTTAATTCAGACTCTCATAATTCTGGCAGAATATTAATCTACTTATTGAAATAATTATCCCTTTAATTAATTGTTTTCTGTAATCTAACCACCAACCAGAGCTTCTTTCCCCAGTCTCCGAATTGGGCTTGATGACGCTGAAAACATATCAGCAATAAATCTAATGGGTTTGTCAGTCACCACTAATGTCTTGAGTGCTGGGGCTGGGATCATTTCAAAAATATCATCCAAAGGATTCAAGATGACATCCTCTGATAAATTATTCCTCTCAATTTGATCCGCTGGAGTAACAGGAGCTGGGTGAAGTTCCTGCAACTCTGAGCCTTGATTTAGCATGTTATGCTAAGCTATACAGCCGTCTGCTAACATTGACTGAAAACAACTATACAGGAAGATCAATATTAAAGCACCAGCCAATGAGCGTTCAGATCCCAACCACTGACTCTAATTGGCTGATGAACTCATTCAGCGAAAAAGTGTAATTATGAAATAATTAAGCCAACGGGCGAGAGGTGGGATACACCCTGGACAGGTCGACAGTCCATCACAGGCATCTCAGTCTCCGTTTCATTCATTTTTCTGAGTTAAGGACAGTGGGCTACCATCTTGGAATCATGCGAGCAGAGATACATACAGCAGATTTTTGATTGATCGCTTGAATATTTGGGCTCAGTAGAGAGCTCACGCAGAGCGCACGCAGTGAGTTTTTTGCCTCGCGAGGCGAAAAATATCAAACCTGTTTGATTGAGATCTCAATGCCTCATGAGGCACGAAACTCACCAAAAATAAGGCGCACACAGCGAGCTATCTGCTGAGCAAACGGCCTCAAATGATTGTTAGCTCAGCCGATTGGGCTTGTGTGCGTCAGACCAAACAGTACTATTATTCTTGAATGAATGAAACAGCATTGAAAAGCTGTGATTTTAGCTGATAACTGTGAAACTTCTTATTTTTGCATCTTTTTTTGGCAGTTTATCCTGTTGCTCGTATATGTAGATGTGAATAGGTTGCTTTTATTGCTGATTTTCAGTCAAAAGATGTATTTATTCACAGAGATCTGCCACTGATTAGTCATTATTGAACTTTGTGTCCTTTTCTCTATTCTTCCAGACAAGAAATGGCAATGGAAAGACTGTGATGGAGCTCAATACTCCCATAATCGACCAGGTTCCAATTGTTGATGTCATGTTGACTGATTTCGGGGACCCAAACCAGAAGTTTGGGTTTGAAGTTGGACCTGTCTGTTTTCTTGGATAAAAAAAAGTAAAACAAATTGACTTGATGAGGACAGCAAATAAAGTCAAGCCAGGACATCCTGGGTGCCGCCAAACCCCCAATTTTAAGCCCACCCCCCCGCCCTTTTCTATGCCACATGCAAGTTTTGAATGAGAGTTGGCGTAGCAAACATGTCATTCCATGTATGCATGTGTAATCCAGGAAATGCTTGTTGCCCTCATAGGGCTAGAACAACATGAATAAAGCACGTCACGAAAGAAGGTGAAGGAAATCGGAGCGTGCGGCAGAGGAGGAGTCGAAGGTGACAAAGAGGCGGGGTCTGGCGACATGCGGTGAAGCAGATCTATTCACTGAATTCTCCAGGTGCTTTATGAAAACAACAACAATGGTGCTTGATCAAAAAACACAAAAGTAAATAGTGGTGCTAAGAAAGAAGGTTTATTTTGATAATTATAAAAAAAACATGTAATTATTATTTTGTACAATACTGTTATTTCTAAATCCACTTTCAAAACTTGCATGTGTATCAGAACCTGCTTTGGGCTCAAACATATACAGAGTAAGTTAAAACCATCATTTCTTCTAGTTTTTGTCGTTTCCTCTCCACAGTCTGTGTATTTGTCATGAAGCAAATAAAGAAGAGCATTTCAATTACCTTCCATTGTCAATTTAGACTGTATGCCACATTGTACATACTGACTGTCCAAAGCTTGCGGGTTTTTTTGTTGTTTTACTCTTGTGACTTTAGGTAAAACAACTGCATGTATGACACCAGCACAAATATGGCATGATCTCCCACTAATGTTGTTATCCTGTGCTCCTAGAAGGCAATTATGACCTCCATTTTCCTTTTTAATTTAAATTTCTTTTTTCAGTTTCACATTTTTGACTGGCTTTTGCTTTGGTTGTATACCTCAGACTTTCTTGATAACCTTTTAAAAAGCAAGGATTCTATGCCCTGTATATACCCTAATTAAGCAAATAAATTTATATATTTTGGGTGGGGATTTTTTTTAAAGAGAAAAAAACCTAAACTGTTAGACATCCACTGTTCAGATCATTTTGTGAATGCATTGAGAAGCCCTTGCAGTAACCCATTTTTGTTACTAAAATGAGAAAATGTTTTGTTGTGCTTTTTTTTTTTTTAGTTCCTTTAAATATTAAAAATGGGATTCTAAATAATAGTGAGCCAAACGTCTCAGTTGTGTAAAAAAGATTTTGAATATAAAAACCACAAAAATGTATTTTATTTGCAACCTGTTGACTAGAAACCTGAACCAGTTATGTTTTGATTCAAATGCCCTTGGTTCTAAAGCTTTTTTTATCTTCAGCAAACATTAGCTGTGTATAGAAAAGCAGCATTGCGGGGTGTTTCAGAAATTGCTCAATTGTTGGGATCCACCCATCCATTATCTATACTACCGTCTTACAGGGGATCGTCAGTCATTTGCTGTGATTTTCATGCAAAATCATCTTTTGGATCAACATCTGCAGTAGATGGCTACGGAAGGAGAAAATTTCCAGCTGTGTGAATTAAAATGCTTCTGTCAGAGAAGACTGCAGATTAATTTTGAGATGATAGAACCCTTGAACTAGTTTGGCTACAACAGCAGAAGACCCGAATGGCTGCCAGTCCTGTTATTCGAAAACTGGAGACTCACACACATGTACACACAGGCTAAATAAAATAGCAAGATACCAGATCGAAAGAAAAAAAAAAAAAACTCTGAGACATAAGCTCTGATTCAGCTAGTAGGATGAGAATTTGGTGTTCCAGCTGTTGCTGGCGTTATGATGATGTAGGGAATATTTTATTGGCTCAATTTGGCTCAACCAAGTATCGTTTCATCCTCCCATAGTCCTGGCTTGGTGTTCAGGCAAAGTGAATGGCGAGATTTTCCATGCATCTATTGCATGCGTAAAAGGAAATAAAACACTCATTCTATGAAAAATGACATTAGTCTCCCGTTTCATCTCATCCTTCCCTTTAAACACCAACTAGAAGCTTAATCTGGGCCAAACTAGTGCTAAGAATGAACCAGTTTCTTGAATACTAATCTTATCAAATTAACACACTTCAAATTTTTGTATCACCTTTTAAAAAAGAAACTGAAATAACAGAAGAAACAGAAAATATTTTGTTTATATATAAGACTGTAGGAGAAGGTGGGGGGTCACACAGACCCATTGGGGATTGTGGGAGGCATCTGGTTGAGACTGGGATTTGACTCTGCCAGAACTGGGTAAGGTACATTGCGAAGACAGGGGTCATCGTGACCACAAGAGAAGATCAGGAGGTTTAACAACCATCTTCTAATGGTGTCTTCCAGCAGGATTATATACTAATACCCAAAGGTCAAATCATCTCAAACTGGTTTCTTGAACACTACAATGAGTTTAATGTACTCTATTCTAGTTCCCAGATCTCAGTTCAATAGAGCACCTTGGAATGTAATGGAACAGGAGCTCTGTATCCCTTGGGCTTGTTGGGTCTTTGGTCCCTTGGAAGTTTACATCAATGGATCACAGGAAAGATAATGAAGAATGTGTGTCACCAGTTAAACCTTTAAAATCAAAATAAAAAACAAGATGACTTTCTTATTCAATACCAAGCATGGCCTATTTTCCTGTATTTAACCGAATTAAATATTGTTTACCAAACCAATCATCAATGTAAAAAAAACATGGCATGGTTGGTTTGCTTTAACGCCAAATAATCAAATTAAGTAACAAATTTGATTTTATTTTTTCTGTTGCAAATGGTGTTGCTCTGTCCTGCCAGTTTAGGCTAAGTGAGATTCATTGTTGACCTTAACTCTGTTTTTATTGTGTTTTTAATGGATGACCTGTGACATGTGAAGTATTATTTAAGAGACTGTAACATTCAATACTACACAACCTTGAACTTTGCAGTAAAATACTGCATTAAACTACAAAGCAGTGAACTTCACAGATACTATAGTGAGACGTTGCATATCAAAGCTGTGTGCAAATATTTTTCATTTCAATTTAAAGCTACACTCGGCAGGTTTAGTTATTTTGCTGTCCGGACCATCTATGGCCATTCGTTTCTTCATTTTTGTCATGAAAAAGTCATTTTATCCAACACCTTACACTGACGTATTTGCTCCACAACTCCTTCAAAATGTATTTACACCCGTCAAACTTTTCCAAATGTAATGTGACAACAAGAAGCTTCAAGCAGGTATGTCTCTAAGAACTTTGCACATCTATTGTAAAGACTGAATTTTTTGCGCATTCTTCTTTTTAAAATAAGCAAAGGTCAGCCTAATTGAGTACAGATGTGTGAATAGTATTTATTTTAATTCTTTGTACACATCCCTAATTGAATTGAGGTCTAAACTTTGGCTTTTCCATTCAAGCACATAAATATGTTCTGATCTAAACCAGTCCATTGTAGCCCCCATTATACATTTAAATCATTCTGCTGTAGGGCAAGGCAACTGCAGTAAAGTAATACATCGCCATACACAAGACAATATGTAATGCTTCATAGGAAATCAAAGGAAAGACAACAGGCAACAAATGCTGGTTTTCTTCCAGCATTACATTGCATTTAGTTTCATTCATCTTCTTGTCTCCTCTGACCAGCTTTCCTGTTACAGCTTATAAGAAGCACCCCCACAACATGATAATGCCACCACATTTTTCACATTGGGGATGGTATATTCAACGTACAGATACAGTGGAGCCTCGCCTAGTCACAGTTAGGTATTCATCTATTTGCAGATTTTTCTGGTTTACTCCAAATTATTTGCAAAATTTCACTTATTCTACAACTTCCATTTATTTATTTTTGTATAGTAGCCCATATGTAAAATATAAATAAAAAGAATTAAGCTTGGAAAGCTGAAGCACCTAGGTGCAATGCTACCCCCAAGAGCAGAGTTAAGGAATAATCTAGATATTAGCTTTTTTGGTAGTGCTAAAATGGTTTCTACTGTACATATTAATGCATACTGAGGTAAATTTGGTATTTGAACTCTTAAACAACAAAGCTGTCCTGTCAAAACACTTTACCAAACTCTGTAGCTAAAGTCTGTTGTATTCCTTGGTTTTTCTTTTTGTTGGTTGTAAAGAAATGTCCTCAAACAAACCCTTGAGACCTTCACATGACACCTGCATTTCTGAGATTAAAGCCCTCACACAGACTGTGTTTTAATTTAGGGGTATCAAAGCAAAGAGGGCTGAATAAAAATGAACTACCATTTGGGTTTTTTATTTCTAAACAAATCAGAAAACCATGTAGGGTTTGTCTTCCACTTCACAATCATGCACTACTCTGTTTTAGTCTATTACTGTATGTAAAATACATTGAAGCTGGTAGCTCTAAATTGCCAAAGAACTTATTTGATGTCACTGAGCTCTTGCAGTGTTGCTCCTCTAAAACCTCGATGGGGACAAAATAAAACTAGTCCTTAGTCCTCCTGCTTCTCCTTGTAACAAATGTTAGCTGTGGTCTACTGCGCCTTGAAAGAACTGACCAGCTCCAATCCTTCTATTATTTTCCTGGATGATTTAGAAGACATCCGTGTACTAGCACTCGACATGTATGTGTGTAAAAATGAATAGCTGCTTCTGCATTTTCTTTTATCTGCTGGGGTTTGCAGCAAAGCGACCAAAGAAAACTGTTGTGTGAAACTGCACCCACAAAGACAACAATCAAGAAAAGGCTCAGCCATAACTTCACAAGGGAATCAATCAATCTGCAATCTACACAGTTTTTCAACCTGCTTTGGGGTCCCTTTACAAACACCTCATTTGTCTCGGGAGATCGCTTTTATCTTTGTTTTTATGTATTCAGTGCAACCGGTTTATTAAAATGAGACAATCAAACTTCCCAGAGTTATTCTGAAGGATCATTGAAATAACATCCTGGATTATCATATAAATGCAACTTTTGTGACATTTACCCTTGTTAACGTTGTATGGTAAAGTATACAACCAGGAGGTCATTCTCTATTACCAAGAGACCACTGAAAAATAACAGATCACCCTTTATTTGGTAACCCATAGATGATTATGTGGTTCTCTTTTATTGAAGATTCCATAACAATAGCCTCAAAGGGCACACTTTTTTTGTTTTTACGAGCCATAATAAGATGTTATGCTGCAAACACCCCTGTTAAATATGATGGGAACACTAATTTGTGGCTGCACCTAATTCAATATAGTGTTGTATGTAGCATTTTTTATTGGAAATATTTTATAAATTATATTTCTTGCTGGTTACTAAATGAATTATCAAAGCTTTTAATTTTTCACATTCTAAAACCGAGATAATGAAGCTGCTTTGGTTGAAATGTATCTGAAAAACAGCCACAGCTAAGCCAAAAGTTATTCAAGCACCTTCCTGATTTAAATTTAAAGTAACCTTTTAATTTTTGGCAGTAATATTAAAGTGACAGTGTGTCATTTCCAGACGATAGGGGACAGTACATACCCAAAGCATTGCAAGCAAACAGTGTATATGTCCACAGAGAAATATGTCCAGTGAAATGAGAAGCACATCAGACTATCTTTCATCACAGGCAGAGAGTGTAAGAAAGGTACATGTTTAAAACATTTGTGAAAGACAAAAGTTTCACCATTTTGTAGTTTAGTGATATTATTCAGATATTTTTGTAAATAAATAAACTGTAATGTTATACGGAATGACCTGAACAGAAAAAATGACACATTTCAGTGTAGTTTCACTGTGACTGGTGCTAGTTTCAAAACAAAACAAAGCAAAAACCGTTACGGTGAAAGTTGTTACCTGTACAGCAGAAAATGACTCCTTACATTTTGCTGGTCCTTCAGTTATTACCATTGAGAGAATGCAATTTTGATGTTTACTCTAGGTTTCTGTGGGCTTCTTCCTCTGGCGCGGAGCAGCAACCAGGTCCATGTCGCAGGATGGCACAGTAACAATAGCTAATTTGTGCACCTCTTCCCAAGCGTGGAACTAGCGTCTTTGGGGCCGCCACTCCCCGAGTGGGAAACCGGTGTTACGCCCCGGCAACCTGGGTTGGCTGCATCTTTGATCGGTTTAGTTGATCGGTCAGGGTTGGAGAAAGTTTTCTTTTTTTTAAAGTCTGTTCATAGAGTTCTTCATTAAAACTTCTGAGGACCAGCCGAAAAGGGATTTAACGGTGTATTAAAAAATCAGTAAAGGCATCTTGTTTACATCGGCTCACGTAGAAGAAAACAAAGCATCCAATATGTCGGCACCCATACACTTGGACCATGTATTTTCCCGATTTTTATGGTTATACGTTATGAAGCAGCCAATACTTTTCAATTATTGGATATCAGATTCAACAAGCAGTATCTATATTTACTTCCTCCATAAGCAGACATCCGTAATACAGGACTGCATAGGGCAGGACAAATTCCACTTGTAATAAGGTTTAATCTGCCCAAAATGCAGTTATTATATCATGTTTATATTCCCCTTGGACTTATGAACGCCTTGGAAGTGCTTCTTGATTCTATTCCAGGCCGATTTGGACGTAATACACATTTATACTACAGCAGGACTGTTGAAAAAAAATAAAAAATGGAAAGTTCCAGTCCTGCTGTTGTGTGAATGCGTATTACCCCCTTTAACCGTACTTTAAACTAAGTAAAGGCATAGAAACTCTTCTGGCATTTACACGCAATAAACCAAAAAGAAAGGGCAGAACTTCTCTTGCTCTAGCAGAGAGGAGGAGGAAAATAGGTAGATGCTGAGCTGCATCTGTGCTGCGTTCAAATAGCATTGGAAAACTATTCTGAGTTCAGAAGCATATATATATATATATATATATATATATATATATATATATATATATATATTTGTATCTTACTGTACCAAGTAAGTGTTTTACTCTTGTCTGAAATATTAAACTGCAGTCGATTTTTTATTATCTGATTTTGATTTAAAAGGATTTACAACAATAATGGTAATGCTTATTGATGAAATTAGTATTTCAGTTTTATACATTTTAATACTAAAGGCAAAATATCGGAATGGGACTCAAAATCAGATTTAATGCTAAAAGATCGGATCAGGATTCGGGGCCTAAAATGCTGATCGGGACATTTTTGGTACCATGTACAATGTTGTACAATCTTTAGAGAGACACCTTTCTCATTTTCTATCTGAAACAAACTTCTTGGTTGCATGAAAATAATTTCAAATCTAAATTTGTCAGAGGATGGAGAAATGGGTGTGTGTGTGTTTGGGGGGGGGGGGGGGGGGGGGGGGGGGGGGGGGGGGGGGGGGGGGGGGGGTTTAAACGCTTCATCATTCCTTAAAAATGTGAGGCTAACATGAGATGCTTTATTCAAAATTCTAAGATATTCAATTCTAAAATTGCTCTGCTCTGGTGGTTGCATGTTAGCTACATATAGATTTTTTTTTTCCGATGTTGCTTTCCCAGTTTTTTTAAGAGAAAGTAGATTTTTTTTGGACCTGTATGCATGCTAGATTTTTGTGCTGTGAAGTTTGAAGGATTTTTTATGTAAATGTTTCCCATTTTGATCATTTTTTATGATGCGTAACCAAGGAAACAAGGTGGTTTACAGACAAGAGCAGCCGATTAACATTAAAAAAGTTGAAATAACACCTCAGCTGAAGCCACAAATCCCTGATGAGTTGAGAAGGAGGAGGTGTGGATGCAGAGCAGGAGCGAAAAGGAGACAGAGAAGGAAGAAATTAAAATCATCACTTCCATCAGTCATAATGGGCAACATGAGATCCCTGGCTAACAAGATAGATGAACTCCAAGCCCTGACAAGGACTCAGCCAGAGTATCTGGAATGCAGTGTTATGTGCTTCACTGACACGTGGCTACAGGATTATATCCCCGACTCTAACGTCTTTCTGCGAGGCTTTCTGACCGTACAAGCAGACAGAGATCTGAAGAAGAGTGGGAAATGAAAAGGATTTGGAGTAGCAGTGCTCATCAACAAGAGATGGTGTCATTGCTGTGTCTCTGCAGCCCAGATATTTAACTCTTGACAATAAGTTTACATCCATATTATTATTTACCAAGAGAGATCACCAATGTTATTTTTGCCGGTTGTTTCCATTCCACCTTCAGCCGTTGTGGACCATGCATGTGATGTCAATTGGTTCTGTTGTCGCTAAGCTACAGACACAGCACCCCAATGCATTTGTGGCAATATCTGGTGATTTCAATCATGCCTCGCTCTCTTCTACACTTCTAACATTTCAAGAATTTGTTAGCTGGTCCAAAAGAGAAAAGAAGACCTTGGATTTGTTTTATGCAAATTTAAAGGATGCTTATATGTCCAAAGCATGACCTCCTCTGGGACAGTCAGATCACAATCTTGTCATTCTCTGCTCAGAATATAAACCACTTGTTCTGAGGCAACCTGCGAACAAGAGAACTGTTAGAAAATGGTCACATCAAGCTGAAGGAGCCCTGCAGGGTTGTTTTGACTTCAGAAACTGGACAACTTTTTGCCAAGCACATCGAGAGGACATCAGTGCCATGACTGAGTGTGTGATTGACTACATAAACTTCGACTGTATGTGAACAACATCACCCCCTCCAGAACCTTGACATGCTTTCCTAATAAAAAAACCCTGGATCACCAGTGAGCTGAAGGAACCGTTGAACAAGAAAAAAAGTGCCTCTAGGGAGGTAAATAGGAAGTTATTAAGAAGTATACAGAAGCAACTAAGCGTCAAGATCAGAGACAGCAAAGAGGCTTACAGGAAGAAGCTGGAGAGAAAACTACAGAGGAATAATATCAAGATATAGATGTCTTGTCAGGATTGAAAAAGATCAGTGGCTTTAAGCACAGGAAGGATTGGATAGATGGGAGTTTGGACAGAGCCAATGAACCGAACATATTCTTCGACAGGTTCAGTTCAAGCTCAGCTCAAGCTCAACATCCTCCTCTCCTGTCCCCAGACAAAGAGACATCCCACTCTCTTCTGACCAACACATGTTTTATCTTCCATCTCAGTCATAAACTCTTCTACTTCCACAACGTCGTCTTCAACCAAGTCAGGAGATGCTGCTCCCCCCTCCAGATTACATGCAAAGTCTATGGTCCCTACGCATCAAGTGGGCGCCAACCTGCCACGTAGCAAGGCAAGGCAAGTTTCTTTGTAGAGCACAATTCACACACAAGACAATTCAAAGTGCTTCACAATTGCATAAATTAAGAAAACAGATTAACAGGGAAAAAAAATCTACCTAAAAAATAATTAATTACAATAAAACGCAAGAGTGCAGATAAAATAATTTCAATTGTCATATGCACTGGTAAAAAGAAGCCTGGATTTAAACATTGTTAGAGTTGAGGCTTGTCTCACATCCTCATGAAGACTGTTCCAGATTTTAGCTGCCTGAAACTGAAATGCAGCCTCACCGTGTTTATTGTTGACTCTGGGAACCACCAGGAGACCCGTCCTTGAAGTTCTCAGGGCCCGAGATGGTTCATACGTCTCTAACATGTCAGAGATGTACTTTGGTGCAAAACCATGAAAAGACTTGTACACAAGCAGAGCTGTTTTAAATTCTGTTCTCTGAGCGACAGGAAGCCAGTGCAGAGACCGGAGCACTGGACTAATATGGTCATATTTCCTGGTTCTTGTCAGGACTCGAGCAGCAGCATTCTGGATGTACTGCAGCTGTCTAACAGCTCGTTTAGAGAGGCCAATGAGCAGGCCGTTGCAGTATTCTAACCTGCTGGAGACAAATGCATGGATAAGTCTCTCTAAGTCTGGTTTCGACAGTATTCCTCTGATCTTAGCAATGTTTTTCAGATGGTAAAAAGCTGTTGTTGTATTACTTTAATGTGGCTGTTTAAGTTCAAGTCCGAGTCCATGATTACCCCTAGATTTCTAACCTGAATTTTTTCGGTTGAAGACAAAGAGACTTAAGATGACTGATAACACTTTCTCTTTGTGTCTGTGGGCCAAAAACAATGATCTCAGTTTTGTCTGAGTTTATCTGGAGAAAGTTGTTTTGCATCCACAAACTGATCTGTTCAATACAGTGACAGAGTGTATATATAGGCCCATGTTCACCTGCCGTCAGTGACACGTCGATCTGAATGTCATCTGCGTATTTATGGTAAGAGACATTATTGCTGTTAATTAGCTGACCCACTGGAAGCATGTACAAGTTGAATAAAAGTGGTCTCAAGATTGACCCCTGGGGGACTCCAGGTCATGGGAATTTTGTCTGAGACACAGTTGCCAATTTCGACAAAGTACGTCCTGTCCTCGAGGTAGGACTTGAACCAGTTTAGAGCAGTACCAGAGATTCCCACCCAGTTGTCTAACCTGTGAAGTAAGATCCCATGGTTCAGTGTGTCAAAGGCAGCGCTCAGGTCCAGCAGGACTAAAACAGAGACTTTGCCTGCCTTGTTGTTCATTTGTCACCTTGATCAGAGCTGTGTCAGTGCCGTGGTGGGATCCTAAAGCCTTACTGGAAGGTATCAAACACATTGTTAGACAGGAGAAAGTAAGTGAGCTGTTGATATACTACTTTTTCTAAGACTTTTCCTAAGAATGGTAGGTCTGATATGGGCCGGTAGTTGCTTAGTACTGTGGCATCAAGGCTGCTCTTCTTTAGAAGAGGCTTTATGACTGCAGTTTTTAAGGCATGTCGGAATGTTCCAGTCTCAAGTGAGATGTTAACTAACTGACCAAGTTGTGGTAACAAGCTAGTCAGCACAGACTTTAGAAATCGAGTGGGTAATTCATCAAGGCAGCATGTACATGAACTCAGACCAGAGATAACCTCTTCGATTGTTTTGTCACTGACAGGTGTAAAATGTGTCAGCTCAAGGTGTTAATCTGGAAACAGTTTTCTTATTTGTTTTGTGGTAAGAGTTAACCATTTTAACCTTAACAGGAGCAATAGTATCCAAAACATTTACAACCCTTGAAGTGTAAGACTCCAATAGATTAGCAACATTTGAACATGGGGGATTATCAAGTCCGATCAATTCCATAAACTGTGTCCTTGTTGTATCATTTATGTGTCTTCTTTGAATAACTCCAGGCCCAACCAGTGGTTTGGGTACAATAGATAGGTCAAAGAAGATTCAAAAGTGATCAGATAAAGCAACATCAACAACAATGACATTTGATATATTAACAGCTCTTCTAATGACTAGATCTAGAGTGTGGCCTTTTTTGTGAGTCGCATCACTCACGTGTTGAGTTAAACCAAACATTTTAGGACATCACTAGGTTCTTTGGCATGCCTATCATTGGTTACATCCACATGCATATTAAAATCACCTGAAATTACTAAACAATCAAATTCCGTGCAAACAAATGTAAGTAATTCAGTAAAATCTTTGATAAAACAATTCTGTAGTTGTTTGTAAATTGTCACATAAAGTATGGAAGATTGCTTAATGTCCATTTTGAATGACACATACTCAAACGATGAAAAAAAAACAAATGACAGTTTTTGGGTGTATTGTCCCTGAAAATGGCACAAACACCCCCTCCCCTCTGGTTTTGGCGTGTTTCAGACACAAAATTGAAGTGAGATGGACTACACTCAATCAAAACTGCATTGCCAGTGTTTTTGTCGAGCCACGTTTCAGTTAAAAACATAAAATTCAGATTATAAGAGGTATTTTAACTATTTACTAAAAATAACTTGTTTTTTAATGATCTGACATTGAGAACAGTATGTTTGAGATTTATCTGTGTTTGAGTAGATGGAATCTTTTGGCAAGGGATATGGATTAAATGTCTTTGATTACCCAGTCTGACTGTCCCTCTGTTATCTAATCTACGTGGTTTGACAGTACTGATTGTCTTAGAAGAGCACACTCCCTCTCTGGAACTCTGGTTGGTTTTGAGTTTGCTATGCATGGTAGCAACGCAGAGGCCCTTAACGTCCTAGACAGCAGCAGTGAAGCTGCTGGAGGTAACAGCTGTGGGCACCCGTGGTGGGGGCCGAGCTGGGGAGACTTTGGTTGGTGAAAAAGGCAGTGGTGGGGCACGACACTTCTTTGGCGACAAGGGCTTTGATTTTGACATGACTGGAGTGAGGGGAACCATTTTAATCCCATACTGTACCAAGTTTTCAAAGTGGTTGGGAAATCTCATAGGTGACTCTGGAGACACGAACGATCCTGGAAAGTCTCTGGAAGGTGTAGATGTAGCAGTTGGGTTCCAGGACAGCAGTGGAATAGATGAGAGTGGTCCTGTGATTTAATTATTTAATGTTGATGCAGGTGGTGGTGCGGCTGAGTTTTTCCCCGGAGATTCAGATGCAGATGGTGCTGCTACTGTGGCTGAATCATTTCCTGTTGATGCAGACGGTGCTGAGTTTTTCCCCAGAAATACAGGTGGTGCTGCAGGTGAGTTTTTTCCCTGTGATGCTGGGGCAGGTAATGCAGCTGCTGCCGGGTCCATTACTTTTGGCGCAGATGGTGGTGCTTTGGCTGAATCCTTTGCTGTCGATGCTGTAGATGCTGATGACATTGCTCCAACTGAATCTTTTGTCGGGGATGCAGGCCAAGCCTTTGCTGGCGAGCCTGGAGCTCTTATCTCGCTCCTCTCTGCTCTCTCCTGCAGCTTTGGCCTTCCCTGATTCCGTAAAACATGGAGGAGGTTATATGTCAGTGGTCTCACACCATCTCTGCTCAAATGTGGGCCATTTGCTTTAAACAGATCATCGCGTTGCCCGAACAGATTAAAGTTCCCTATAAAATACAGTCCTCTTGACTCACATACTTTGGACAGTCATGTATTCAATTGAAAAAGCCGTGAGAATTTGTTTATCCTCCGATCGATGTTTGGGATAGGTCCGCTGATAATAATTTGTATTCCCTCTTTGTCCAGACAATCAAGTCTCTCAAAAAGTTTATTAAAGTTTTCTTTCAAGATTTCCGACTGTTTATTTCTAATGTCCACTGCACCAACATGTATTACCATTTGTTTAATCCCAGGGTTATTTGTAATTTCCTTGGTTAGAACATCTTTGATGTCAGAAACTGTGGCACTGGGATAGCTGCTTGTAACAATTCGGTCCATGTTTATATTAGATATGGCTCTGTCTCCAAGCACCAGGATATCTCCATCCTTGACACTTTGCAAAGTTTTTCTCTCCATTTTTGTTTTGACTTCTTGCTCTCTATTTCTCTCTGATTCTCTTTGCTCATTATTCTCAGCTTCTGAGAGAGGTAAATATCTGTTTGTTAACTTCATTCCATGTCCATTCTTACCAGCATTTTGTTTTTGCTTTTGTCTAGTACCAAGTTGTCCGTTAAGTTTTGGGAAAGTTATTGTATCATCTAGCTTTAGGTTGCAAGTATCAGTTTTTCTAGTCTTCTTACCGGATTCCATTGGGAGCGTGTCATGAAGTCCTTTTTCTGTCTCCAAGGCACAAATTTTGTCCAGGAGTAAGCGTATTTCTTGTTGATATATCCGACAGTTTTCACAAGGCGATGTTTGTGTTACTCCCTCAGCCATAATGATAAGACTGTTGCTGCTGGCTCGTCAGATGAGTTGTAAAAAAGGCATAAAAGTAATTAAAAAGCCTTGGTTTACTTAAAAGAAGAGAATAAAATCATATCCAAGATGTGTCAAAAAAAAGAATGATTAAAAATGATTAGAAATTGATTAAAAATTGATTAAAGAGGGAAGTAGCAAGAGCAAGCTGAAAACACGTCTGCACTCTTGAGAAGCAGGAAGGAAAGACACAAGCCACATACGTCGGCGCACCGGGCATCAGCATGTCCACGAAGCAGCTGGTCGGATAGTCCGTCAACGTGTCCGAGTAGGTGCTGCATGAAGTTGGGAAAGATGAACTTTGGTAAAAAATACCTCGGAGTTCACCTGGACAACAGACTGGACTGAAGTCTCAATAGTGAGGCCATCAACACAAAGGGACAGAGTAGACTGTACTTTTTGATAAAGTTTAGGTCCTTCAATGTTTGCAGCAAGATGCTGAAAATCTTCTACAAGTCTGTTGTTGATTGTGTAGTCTCTTCAGCCATCATCTGTTGGTGTAGCAGCATCAGAACCAGGGACTTTAAAAGATCAAGAACCTGATAAAGAAGGCTGTTTCTGTTCTTGGACCGACTGTGGAACACCTCGAGATAATGATGCAAAGAAGGATTGTACATAAAATAAAAAAATAGGAACAACCCTGAGCATCCTCTTCATGAGACTATATTAAGGCAACAGAGTGTCTTCAATCGGAGGCTTCTTCAGTTTTGCTGCAACACAGACCACTACAGGAATCCTTTTTCCCCACAGCCATCATTATCTACAACAACTCCCTGAAGAATGAATAAGTATGAGCTACAACAACCCTTAATTTCCCCCTAGGATAAATAAAGCATATTTGAATTGAATATGCCCTATGTTAGAAGTGAACACAAAGATTTTGTGGTTGACTTAATACTTTTTTTTCTCCTCAAGATCACTTCAAATGAAGGAGTTACACATCATCTCCTATCAAACTGGGATAAAATTTATTACATGAGATGGCCATCTCTACTCAGCTAAACTGGGATTACATATATTACATTAGATGGTCATCTCTACTCAGCTATCACAGGAAAAGCACCAATCGTGATGTTGCAGCATCAAAAGTGACAAAAACTTAGTGTATCTTGTAATTTATTAATATCGATATTTGTTTCTTTTACTTTATATTATTGTGGCTTATGGTGTCCATTTCCAATCAGCTAAGATACAATTGTCATTTAATGTTATTATTTTGGGGCCTTGCAGATGTGTCATGTTTGCCTTCTTTATCCATTCCAAAGCAGTGTTGATGTCTCTTTGGGATGGTTGTCCTGTTGGAACACATGGTGGTATCTAAGCTCCAACTATTGACCTGTTGAATCGAGAGAAAGCTGAATAATTTTGGAGTAGTCTTCAATCATTCCACCCACTCAGAATGATGCAGCCACCAACATGCTTAATAGTTGGTGTTGTTAGCTCTGGTGGCATCACCCTAACTCCTTCAAACATACTACTTCTCTTAAGTCTTGTCAATATAGCTAGTGTGAAAATGATCTCAAACGTGAGTCAATTTCAGAGCAGGCTTTATTGGTAAGTATTCTCTCAATGATTTTTGAGCAGTTTCTATTTTTTTCCCTGGATTGTTGTTGAACATCCTTATCAGCTTCCATTTATCTGAAGATGACAGATTGGGTCAGATTCTGGTTTTACAGCAAGTTAATGATCTCAAAAACACATATCTAGTTTTGTTAGGTTTTCTAAATATCCTCCACAAAGCTTGGGGTCAGTTAACTTAAATATTTATGATTGGTAAATGTTTTCAGCGGTATATCGGCGCTTAGAAAAGACCAGCATGCATATTTTCTGTCACATTCCAAAATCTTCTTCAACAAGATTTTACTACGTACAGTACTATTAGCGACAAGTATGGACCATTTATTTAGTTTAATGATTAATTACTGCTTAAACTTACAACCCCCGCCCCCAGAAAAAAAAAAAAAAACTTGATAAATTGATTTGCGACTTTTTGTAAAAAAAAAATTTTTTTTTATCAAGATTTCATGTTGTTAGAACTAACACCAAGGTAATGGAGAAATCACTTTACTGACACATCTGCACACTGGCTCCCAGCTTGTTTTTCTGCAAAACAATTAATAAGTTCTTCAGTGTCATCTTTTCACGATGCAATTTCGTCTATTCATGATTTGTTATCAGATGAAGCTGAAAAGAGTCTAAATGTCAGGAGTGAATACACACAGCCTGCAGGGCGAAATGCTTGAGGTCGTAAGCTCACTGAGTCACACCATGCTTGGTGTTAATTATGCTCTGCATACTTATTTTGTTTTAAGGTTTAACAGGATTAATCTCCTTCGTGAGGATTTGCTAATGAATGCAGTCTAGGCAATGAGCCTTTATTAGATGTATTTAGCAAACTCGGGCTATCGTATTCTGATTAGAAGAAGTTATCACAGTATTATAGTCTGCAGTGGTTTACATTAAAACCAAACTGCAAAGACGGATTGATGAATGAATGGATGTTTTTCCTATCAAAACCCTATATCAAACTGACACTCAGCCTAACTCTATTAAAACCTGATTTTTTTATCATGGATTAAATTGGACCATTTAAGCTTTTTTGTTCTAATCAAAACTCAGTTCTCCAACAGAGCACAGTTAGCTACACAGTTTAACGATGACTCATCGCAATCTGCTGGGATTCCTTATATAGAAAACTTAACTGATTGGAATGTTTGAATTATTTTATTGAAATGACATTTTTTGTAAATTACCTTGAGATTACATTTGTTGTGAACTGGCGCAATATAAATAAAAGTGAATTGAATTTTTTTTAACTAAATCCTTCTGTTGACCACTGTGCTAAATTTCCTTGCACTAACCCTAAAATCAGCCAGTGCCGGCCAAAGGCAAAGGCAAACTTAACAGCTGTTTAAGGCCCCAAAACCATTCCCCAGCCCCCCATAAATGCCAAAATGGAACAGAGACTACAGATGTTAAAATTTTATTCAAAAAAGTGACTATTACGCCATTTGATTTATTTTGTTTCAGGTTAGATTACTTAAAATTATTTCACGTTTTTGTGTAGTAACTAGGTAAGTTTCTTTGTAACTAATTATTTAAATATTTTGTATTAAAATAAATACATTTTTATTCTAATTTTAACTTTCAGCTTTGACATTTCAAATGTGAATATTTTTTTTTATAGTTTTGCTCGGGTGTTATTTGAAAATTAAATCTTAAATTGTAGAAGTGCTGTATTTAAAAAAAAAGGCATTTCAAATTGTTTATTTTGAATTTTATTCATGAGTCAAAAAATAGCAGCGGGAGTTTGAAAATGAAAAAGCATTCCTGCTAATCCATTTTATTTTGATTTATTTATCATTTGCTTCCATACAAATACAATACACACCAAAAGTTTAGATACACCTTCTCATTCAATGCGTTTTCTTTATTTTCATAGAAAAGTATTACATAATTCCATATGTGTTCATTCATAGTTTTGATGCCTTCAGTGAGAATCTACACTGTAAATAGTCATGAAAATAAAGAAGACGCACTGGATGAGATGTGTCCAAACTTTTGGTGTTTACTGTACTCTCTTGTCTACCCTCTCCATATTTCAGACTCCCCTCTGTGTAATTCTCATATCCTCGTCTTCTTTATAGTAGAAACTCTTCTGCCCAGCTGGGAGATCCTCCATTCACTGCCAGATGTGTTTCTTATTTTTCTTTTGCTGCATGATTCACCAAGCCAAACTAGCATATTAGGCATGCAGGCAGAGTGCTAAGTCAGCATAAAAAGGTATTGAGAGGTAATCATTTTAAACACAATCCTGACTTGAAGTTCTATGCAGTCCTGAGAGAGAGACCTAGATAATCTAAACAACATTCAGTATGCCAGGTAAGCACTAAAGAACAATTTTGCTTTCTGACTCTATGGAAAACTTTGTGTATGGATGAAATCTTCTCTAAGCCTCTCTTTTTGTTCCAGTTAATTAGCAGACAGTGGCCTGATGTTGCTCAACCCTCCAGAGAAGATGAAGGGACTGATGAGCTGCTGCAGGGAGCCATGGAGCTGAAACTGCTGCCGGGAGCATCTGTGCGTCTCTCTCGTCTTCTGAGGGACTTGAGCTTTCAGATACAGTCACGTGTTGCAGTTCATTATCTCACACTGGCCCTCTTGAATTAGGGAAAAGTTGTGCATCTTAATGGTTTTCATTCCAAAAATCTTTCTTCTAGGTACTGGCAATAGAAGGGTTGATAGAAGCATAAAAGCAAGTCAATTGTCCTCTAGTTTTCAGGGATTATAGTAAATATGGTAGATTTTTTGGCCAAACTAGTTTGAGTTTTATGCATTAGGAATTGTAATGTTATCACTGTTACTCCCTTCTGTGGTTTATACCTCTTAAACCAGCTTATAGCTCCTATACCTGTGCTCCTGGTTCTATTCTCTGTTTAATTTCCTTTGGCCACATGTATCCATCCACCCCTTTGTGCAGTTAGGGTTTTAATGTATTTCCCTCCTTCATTCCTCTCTCAGTTTATTTTTCTTAGTTTGCTCCCTTACCAGTTTGACAAAATATAAGAAATTTTCTTAGATTTCTAACAGATTCTCCTGGTCATCACCTCTGTAATTCCTACTCATATTTGTCAAGTCTAGCTACTGTAGCTTCTGTTGCTTGCCTCTGAACCATGTAAGTTTCCCTCAGTATAGTTTTAGCTGGAAATCTGAATTATTAGAAGGTTTGGGGCCAAATCAATCTCAGCCTATTTTCACATTTTGAATGGGTCTGATCCCCAGCTCCCTGGTTTGGAGCTTCTGTTCTTTAAAACCCAGAAATTGCTAATTAGAGCATTGTAAAGCAGATGTGAGGCATAGTTGTGAGCTTTAAACGTACAGGGTCCAAACAAGAGGAATTTAACTGAACCGCAGGCTCAACAAGAACTAATCAGGTCAGAAGAACCCTGAGATGAAATGACAGACAATAGGGGCCTAAATGCGAAACAGAGCAAGTGGGACCCATGACATTACTCAACTGGCACAGGTGAGTGACATAAGCGATAATGAAGAAAACAAATAGAAACTTGATGGAAAAAATGGATCTGAATACTTGACAAAAAAGAGGAAAACGTATTCAAATTAAAAATGGATGGATGGATGGATGTCAAAAGTAACTTAGAGTAGTCTAACTCAGCTACATTATTGAGAAAGTAAGATGTAATGCAAACATTACATTTCTGAGACTGTAACTACTAATATGAAATATATTACAATTTTTCTGTAACTTGCCCAACACTGACTGTGAAGATAGTACTTCATATAATATGTGCATGCAGCTTTGAAACACTGTTGTGTTAGCTTTCTGTCTATCTTTTTCCCCTCTTAGTGAACCTGCACAACAGCCGGGCATCACATATGAACACTTAAGCTATCAAGACTCTAGAACAATCACTGAACTTATCTGTAATTCATTTATTTGCTTACCTTCTAATCTATTTTAATTCTGTTGCTGCAGTTCACCTGTTCATGGCGCTACAAGAAAATATATCTGGCAGTGAATAGATGTCTGTTAAAGATAGTGTTGTGTTTGTTTTTTTCTTGAGAACAAAGGCACCTCTGAAATATCTGTGGACCTCACGCCACACATCTAAGTTCATTGTGGTGAATAGGGTGTTTATCTACTGTATGTGTATCGCTAAAAGTGGCAGCCAGTCAGCAGCTGAAAAGCCATTCGAATGTGCATGAACAAAGAACCTGGGGGGCTGATTATGAAAGGAAAAGAAATAGGAATCACTCGGTGGTTGTATTAGTGGAGGTGGGGTTGTTGTGGGAGTGCTGAAGTAGGTAGGCTTCTGATATAAAACAGGCTCCAAAAAAGATGAAACTCCTGCACACAGACTGATTCTCATCTGCAGCAGGACTATGTGGATGAAGAAGACTTCCTTTTGTTTTATTTTTTTTTTTCATTTTAGTATGATTGTTCTTCATCTCTGTTTTAAAAACTTTCCTTAGTCTGAGTTAACAATTGTTTAATTAGTTTTTGTCTTTGTTTTTTGTGTATTTTGAGTAAAAAGATTTAGTCAGTTGATTTATTAGGTTTTGGTCTAATTTTATTCAACACTTTTAGTTGACTAAAATGCTTTAAAAATGTTATGTTTCCATATATATATATATATATATATATATATACTGTGATGGACTGGCGACCTGTCCAGGGTGTACCCTGCCTCTCGCCCATTGACAGCTGGAGATAGGCAACAGCCCCCCTGCGATCCCTTGAGGATTAAGCGGCACACATTCTCATTCAATGCGTTTTCTTTATTTTCATGACTACATTGTAGATTCTCAATTAAGGGCATCAAAACTATGAATGAACACATAATGTATGGAATTACTGTATGTACTTAAACAAAAAGGGTGAAATAATTGAATACATGTTATATTTTATATTCCTCAAAGTAGCCACCCTTTGCTCTCATTACTGCTTTGCATTCTCTTGAGCTTCAACAGGTACTCACCCGAAATGGTTTTCCAACAGTCTTGAACGAGTTCCCAGATATGCTTAGTACTTGTTGGCCCAATCAGAGCCTCTCACTGTAGGGACGTTGCTCGACGTCGACACTGCCTAGACAACCACGATCCGCTAGTGTTTAAAACATCCAGCAGAGAAAGAGCCGTCTATGAGCTTTGCAAGCTTCTGCTTAAAAATGGATCTGCTGTGTATATGCGTTGAACTAGTCACTTTGTGAGCGTTGCTTGACAGTGACGAAGCTTGCGGTCTGAACGGTCTGAAGAATGGCCTTTATTGAAGCTTCACAAATCAAATAAAGGTTTCATAAAATACAGGCTTGGTTTTAAGTATTCTGCTATTAATGCAAGATAATCTAGTCCAAGTTTAAATATGTATGTTTTGTATTAGAGCAGAATAAAGATACTCATGTTACAGAAAAAAATTATGTAATATTCTTTAAGCCATTTCCAAAATTGGAAGCTGGAAACTGAAACCAGTTCAGCTTTGTTAATTAACATGACAAAGGTTACAAAAAAAGTACTTTATGGGTTGTTATATTTACTGCGATAACGATTTTAGGGCATTCTAGGCGTCAACTTTATCTCACTAAAACAAAATGTCTAAACGAATTAACCCTTTGGGAAGATTTCAAAGTTGTAAATGCCTCTTCCGATTTGTTGTGCTCTCCCCATGAAAAGCTGTTCCGCATTCTTTGCACTTGGTTTTGCTTTTGTAGTTGCCATATGTGAAATGGGTTCATACGTTTTTTTTCTTATTTTTCGCCCAGCCGTGGACTTTTTCTACTTTTTGTCAAAATGTGATCAGCTCTTGTCTTCCTGGGAGCTTGTTCAAACAACAATTAGCTTTGCTTTGCCTCTATGAGGTGGATAAAATGGCTCTCTTCTCAGCTAGTCCTGCCTGTTCAAACTACATGTTCAAGGAAGGTTATATATGACTTTCAATTGCACATATGTATGTGCACATTTAGATATTGTACATCAATCTCTTGCTAAAAATAACCGTTGACATTGTCCATTGTCTTAACTTGATCAGTCTTTACAGTTTCATGGGAAAGCTAACGACTGTCTCCACAGGTCATGACCAGTGGTGGGGTACATCCTGCTTTAGCCAGTTTCCAAATTGCTTTACACTACTATCAGTTATTCCCCTTTCATACACTGATTTAGGTAAGCTACTTTTTATCTAGAGGATCAAGGCTGCCATTGAATGTCCACCAATGGGCCCTTTGATCAAGTTAATTATTTATTAAGTGTCCTACATAAGGACACAATAGGAAGGTGACTGAGATGGACAACCCGGGAGCTCTAACCGGCAACCCACCGGTTTCAGGCCCAACGCCTATCTCTTCGGCCACTGCCTGCATGTTTTACATAAATTCTGACTTCAGCACACCTGATTCAGATTAATGCAGTTCAGTAAAAGTCAGTTAATCAGCCATCAGTTCAAATCAGGTGTGCTGTAGCAGAGAAATATCTAAAATATTCAGGGCAGAAAGCTTTGAGGACCAGTGTTAGAAAACCTTGGCATAAATTATGAAGTATCGGTTTAGATACACACAACCACCATCAAGCATCATCTTGTCTCTGTTATAATCAGTTCTAGAGGCATCAGTCTCACAAAAAATATGATTGGAACTTAATTGGATGTAAAGTTTATCAGTCACCAGCACTAACAAAGGGATTGAAAAACTGGAATCTCAGCTTGCTAGCAACACTATTTAAAAACGGGCAAATATCTCTAAATGACTCAGCTTCTTTCCTGAACTTTCCATGAACTTCACAGGTACTACCAGAACTTTCTACTTTACCCAAAACTCTAACAGAAACTCCTTTGAATGTAATTTCCTAAAAATAAGTGTGAAGTAAGAACCTGTACAATATCATTTCAAACAAATACCTTGTAGTTGGAAACGTGACCTCTAAAGGCATGTCTCCACAGGAATATTTTCTTGGAATGGTTATAGGTTTCTTAAGCCATTATTCCCCCCATCATGTTTCCACATATACCTACGTAAACAAAACTTAGAAGGGGAGATACTTATCCCAGTAAAGAAAGGAAATGTTTTAATTTACCAGGAGTTTTTAGACTAGGGGATATATCTAGCATATCAGTTTAAAGTAACTCAGATTCCTGTTAACATCAACCAGTTTAAAAATATAAATTTCTGTGTACAACTGTCTGTGGAAAAAGAGTAAGAGTGGCAACAATGCAATTATCTGTTCTTTAGAAGCATTTAGGGTGACTAGGGGGTATTTCTAACATGCAGTGAAACATTGCCATCAAAAATCCTGATTTTTGAAATGTTATATTTCAAACATATGTGATGCAATAATAAAGCAGTGAAATATTGCACCAGAAACACAGATATTTGAGATATTGTATGATATCGGAAACACACCCAATGCAATAATAAAACCTTTTAAAAGTTGATGATTTGTGCACCTACGAAGCGTTCATTTCTGAGGTTGAATCAGTTTGACTACAGTATCCATTGAAGGTACAGTTTAGTGTTGTGTATGTGACAAGTTAAACTTTTTGTATGAAATTTGTTTATTGCAAACACTTGAGCAATTAAAAACACTGCCTTTAAACCTAAGGATTTTAGTCACAAATGTTTATAATTTCAATGAAAGATATTATCTTTAAAACAATCACCTATCATTTATAATCAGCTGCATCATCTATAACTGAAATGAATATCTGAGGACCTGTAGTAGCCATGATTTGATAGTTTAAGACTGCCATGAAGGTCTTTACCTCTTTTTTTTTAATCCACCATTAATACCATCAGTAGGCAGAGGACTTCTGGTATCATTCACTTAATTTCCTTGGAGAAAAACCCTGGCCTGTTGTTAGTGATTCAGTGGACAAAACAATCCTCCAGTGGCTGCTTTATTTGCTCTTCTCACTCTTCTTTTAAAATCTTCAAGTGAACTTCAAGGTCGCAATTAAAAGGAGAGATAAAGAAGCAGAGAGGGTGATCAGAGAGGCGTACCAAGTGATTGTGAATAAGCCTAAGGCACATGCCATGGCTACCCTTGTTAGAAAACCTTCGGAGACTGCCATCAGCAAACCCACTGGGACTCATGACAAAGCTCACCCCATCCAGTGCTTCAAAGGCCCGCTCTCATTTAAATAGGTTCAGATGTAGCCCAGCCCTGCACTCTCTCGTCTGACTGCACTCTGTAGCAGGGTGTGATCGTGAATCTCGAACAGGACAACACACTCATGCACCTCGCTATCAATACATTTTAGTGCACCTCCAGGGAAGGCGGGGAGGGAGCCGATGAGCTCTTAAATATAAGCCGAGGAGACAGGCCTGAAGACTGTGTTTATCTGCCAAGGACAAGAGAGGCAAATCTCTCAGCGAGGCGAGGACATCGCGGAAAACATCTTGGCAGCACCTGTTAAAACATTTAACAGGCTGACTTTTCAAAGGCCACTGCTTTACTTGAAAGGTTGAGAATAGATCTTAGAAAAAAAGGAGGAGGACTACTGAGAAGCTATTCAATGAGGGGACAGGTCTCTGTGTTCATATTTGATTAATGAAGTTAGAGGAAGGATAAAGTGAGGAATCCTAATGAAGCGCCCTCTCATTACAAGAAATGTCGAAATAATGATTTCAGAGTATTGCTTTAGTTAAACTTGTATGAGTGCAATAAAGGGAAAGATATTTGAAATCAACTATTATCGGTTCCACCCATTTATAAGTAAGTTGATAAATTATTAACTCTCTGAAATTGCGACAGTTAGTTGATCAGTCGATTACTGGAATAACATGTAAGCGTTCAAAATGGGACGGCTATTAATGTGACACCATGTCCATCACATTTCTGAAGATATAACAGGCTAAAAGTAATGACACGTTACAAACTACAAAAACACTTGAACACAAGAAAAGTTTGGTATTTTACTCTTAAAGCCCTGTTTTCAGACTTTTTATCATGAAATAGAACGGTTTTGATATAAATTTGGTTTCTTTGCTAACACCCCCCATCGTAAAAATGGGACCATAAGTGCACTCAAACAGTCCTTCCTAAAGCACTTAAAACTTTTTGTTTACAGAAAGGTGTGTTCACTAATATGCTCACACAAAAGTCGCCGTAAAAGATGCTTTCCAACAGTTTTTATCGTAGTTTTTGTCCATCTCCATTGACTTGTATTGGAAGTACATTGCGGAACGGCATCACTCTGTGGGCGGAAAAGGACATGGTTTTGGTTGTAGTCTTTCTCTGAGCCGTTTGGAAAAATAGGTTGACAGTTTTGAAACTAATGGTAAAACACCTGTTGGAAAGCATATTTTGCAGCGACTTTTGTGTGAGCATATCAGTGAACACCCCTGACCACTCGTTGTGTTTCCCCTCTTTGTAAACGAAAGTTTAATGCATTTTAGGAAGGAATGTTTGAGTGCAATTATGGTCCCACTGTGAGGGGGGAGGAGTGGGGGTGTTAGCAAAGAAACCTACATTTATCGGGACAGCAGCATTTGTCCCATTTTATATCAAAACCGTTCTATTTCATCATAAAAAGTCTGAAAACAGGGCTTTAAATTCCTTTAAAGATGCATTCAGTAACTTTGCTGATTTTTTTCCCTCTGCCCTCTCAAGGCTTGCAGCGTAAAGTCACTGTCATAAAAACAAATCTCTATGGAGCGCTTCTGAACAAAGGTACTGACAGTTTTACAAGCTTGCCAGCCAAACTACAAAACATCAAACTATCGGTGTATCAGTTAAGAAACCGTCAAACAGTTTTCCCGGCAATGTTTAACATCATCACGAAAAAATAATATAATAGCATTTATTACTTAACAATCCACTAGCAATATGGCTAATTCAGCATCCGTAGTACTTCCTGTTGTATCTCTAAGGCCTCATTCACACCAGCTGCACACACAAAACTGAAAAGTTGTAAGTTAACACTGCGTTTTAGAAGCTAATCCTACTATGACCTAAATTGAGCAACAGTTTGACAGAAAAATATTCCACAGCAGTGAAAGGAATGAAGTGTTTTCTTACCTGTTTCATCTCCTGTCTTGCTGCTCTATGAAGCAGCAGAAGGAACTGTGAGAGGTGCACCCCAGAATGGATAAGCCCAGTGTGAATCAGGGGTAAACAAGCCTTTTCCATTAGTGAAGCTTCGGCTCTTGCAGTCCCATTTCTTTTCCTCTCTTCTTCTGATAGCGTCTTCTTTTGTTTGTTTGTTGGATCTGCCATGACTCAAGTCTGAAAACCGTTGGTTTGTTTATATCATTATGTAACGTGTAGCATAGTGCACTAAAGCAAATCTCAATCAGTACTTTTGGGTAGACGGGCCGTGGATGAAAAGTTGCATAGTATGGTTTTCAGCAGTGGGTCCCTTCATCCAGTGACAGCTCAGAAAATGAACATCATAACTGGTGTTGTATCGCCAAAACGTTTCGAAAACACCTGTTTTTGCGGTGTAAAAGTTACGAAGAGTGTTTTTAAAATACACATTTTTCTATGTATTTCTAACTTTAAGTTGAAATGATAACATAGAGGAAAACTAAATTTCAATGAGCTGCATGTTTCAATGAGCTGCATGTTTCAATGAGCTGCATGTTTAAGTGTTGGTGACGTGACCTAGGACATTAAAAAGTAAAAGTTACGAAGTGTGTTTTTAAAATACACATTTTTCTATGTATTTCTAACTTTAAGTTGAAATGATAACATAGAGGAAAACTAAATTTCAATGAGCTGCATGTTTCAATGAGCTGCATGTTTAAGTGTTGGTGACGTGACCTAGGACATTTACAAAGCTGTCTAAACTCAAATAGGCCAATACATCCTCATATGACTGCACTAAACCTAAAACAAATATTTGCATTGATATTTGAAATCATTGAATATTTTTCTATGCATTTCTAACTATGCCCTCTTTGTACATCTGACAAAAACCATCCACTTCTCTTACTGTCACTTCAGTTGGCTCATCATGATGCAAAACAAGTTTTAGTGTGCTACCCTCAGGTTTATCAAATTTTGTCTGAATTTTGTTAACAGATTCATTTACTTCATGTTTTCACTGGATAAAAACTTTTACTGTTCAATCTTCAGAAAAAAAAATCTTAAACATTTGGTATTTCTAACATTCAGTATTTCTACTATCATAACTTTTAGACGTAGACATACATCTTATGGCCTTTAGCAAGAATCCCCAGATCTTAAATCACTGTACCGCAATCTGACATTACGTAACCCAAAAATAAAAGCCACAAAACGTCAATACTTCAAGGCTGGACTACTGTAATTCATATTATTATGAGGAAGTCTTCAGTTGATCCAAAATGCTGCAGCAAGAGTTCTGATGAATATTAAAAAGAGATATCACATTTCTGCTCTTTTGGCTTCTCTCCGTTGGCTCCCTGTTAAATCCAGAAAAGAGTTTAAGATCCTCCTGCTTACGTATAAAGCCCTTAATAATCAAGCTCGATCGTACATCAGAGATCTTATTGTTCCATATGTTCCTAACAGAGCACTTTCTAAGAATGCAGGTCTACTAGTAGTTCCTAGGATTTTCCTAAAGTAGAATGTGAGGCAGATCTTTTAGTTATCAGGCTCCTCTCCTGTGGAATCAGCTCCCAGTTTTAGTCTGTGAGGCAGACTTTCTAATTTTAAGACTAGGCTTAGAACCTTCCTTTTGATATAGCTTATAGTTAGAATGGCTTAGGTTATCCTGAGCTGTTTTTGTAGTTATGCTGCTATAGGTTTAGATTGTTGGAGGACAGACCGACCACTTTTCTTCTCTGTTATACTTTTCTCTTCTACTACTCTCCAGATATATTTTTTCTGCTCTTATTCTGATTGTTAACCCAGTTTTCTGTCAGTTTTTTTCTCCCCATAGAAGCTCCAAACACTACGCTGTTCAACTATAATGCCCCATGCTGGATGGGGAACATCAGTCCAGATGATACTCGAAGTGACCAAGCGTCCTCCATGCTGTCTCTTCTCTGTCTTCTCAGACCCCCAAACGTTCATGACAGATGATCGCTTGTACTGAGCCAGGGTTCTGCCGGAGGTTTCTTCCTGTTAAAGGGGAGTTTTTCCTCTCCACTGTCGCTACATGCTTGCTCATTATGAGGGATTGTTGAGGAATTGCTGTGGTTGGAGTCTGCATGATCCGGGCTGAACCTCATGTCAATGACTCATTGCAATCTGCTGTGATTCCTTACATAGAAAAGGTTTGACTGATTGGAATGTTTGTATAATTGTATTTAAAATTACTTTTGTTGTAAAGTGCCTTGAGATAACTTTTTTTGTGAATTGGCGCTATATAAATAAAAGTGAATTGAATTGAAAATCTCACATTCATTTACAAACCGCTGTCAGAAATCCATCAGCTTCAACCACTACCACCTTTGCTTATTTGCTATCTTCTTCCTTATTGGCCAGTACATCATCTTTAAGAAACCAACACTCACCTCCTCCTCATTTTGACATCTGGCCTGCCAGCCCAGAACTCCATCCTAATCCGAGGCCACGTCCAAATCTCCTGTTCAGTCCTGTTGTCTGCCTTAATCTCTAGATCCTCGTCAGCCTCTGTCTGATTCCTGGTTCGGCATTAGAGCGCTCCATCTAAATACAAATTCATCTAAATACAAATTCAGAAACTAATATTGCCATCTGTGAAGTTTCTGACAATTGCAGAATAGTCTGATCAATCAAGTTCTTGAAAAGCTTAAATATGTAAATTTATGCAAAAGCCTAGTGACAACGAAGATCTACACTCTTTGTTTTGCATTTCTACTTGACTAGTCAATAGATTTAGAGCCAAATCCCTTATTTGAGCAGAAGATTGATCATGTCACAAGTCAGTGCCTTGATCCTTTGAGCTGAAAAAGCCTTCTAAGGCAGACAGTGGACATTATTCAATGCTGCCTGGCTGCATAGTTCTCCCTGATTCATTTGTGTGTCCTGAAACTTTGCGGTGCTATCACTAAACAATTCTCTCACTCCCCAGAGGTCATAAGGAAACAGCATGATCTGATCTAATTTAATTAATCAACACTCATCATCAGGACTCAGTTTATCATAACATTCTCTGTATGGGTGAACAATTTTTTATATTTTACTCAAACCGCCTCATCATCTAGGCTCAAATGGATGAAAAATGCTCAGAGTATGTTTTTATTGAGCATCAGTTCCAGCAAATGTACATTGCTGAAAGGAGATATTGGTGCATTTGTTTCAGGAATAAAGACATATTTTCACGGAAGAAAAACTAAAACAGTCTGCTGCCTCTGTTGCTGTCATTGCTTCGACAGCAGAGAAAGGAATTAACTGCTATTGAGTGGCTGACCCAGAAGTGACCGGGCTGACACTTTAATAACACACTTCTGGGATAATTTTATATGTGTGGTTCGGTTCAAGACGGAGTCACGGCACGTGTCTCTGCAGAATGTTTCAGAAAATGAACTTGGCCCAACCCTATTCAGTTACAGAATAACAGAGGGCAAACACGTGCACTTTTATGCAGCTAGGTAATTAATAAGCACACGTCATTTTCTCCAATCAAGTTAAATATATGCGCACCATGACAGGCTAAGAAGTGCAGGTTTGTAGAGAGTCCTTTCCTTCCAACTGGAGACAACTTCCATCCATCCATCAATCCATGCGCTTATATAGGTCGGTTTACGGAGTCCCAGGCTTCCCACACCACAGCCAATTGGGCCGGCTCCTCCGAGTGAATCCCAACGCATTCCCAGGCCAGCAAAGAAACTTGGTGCCTCCTTAGTCTTGGGTCTTCTTCTGAATGAGGTGTGGGATGTGCCCGGAACACCTCACCAGTCAAGCATCCAAGAGGCATCCTAGTCAGATGCCTGAGCCATCCTCAACTGGCTTTTCTCGATGTGGAGGAGCAGCGGATCTCCTCTAATCCCCTCCCGGATGACCGAGCTTCTAACCCTATGTCTGAGACAGAGCCCTGATATCCTGCGGAGGAAACTCGTTTCCGCTGTCTGTAGCCGTGGCCTCGTTCTTCCAGTAACTACAACAAGTCAATTCAATTTATTTTATATAGCAACAATTCACAACATATGTCACCTTAAGGCATCATACAAACAACCCAATTTATGCATAATACATACATTTGCTCAAACATTTTCCAGACACAAAGCTGAATTCCATCAACTGAATCAGTTTGCAACAATCCCTCCTCTACGAGCATGTGAATACACTGGAGGGCTAACTTATTTTCTCTTTGGGATTAATAAATTACATTTGAATTGAATTTGAGTTGCACTGAGCTGTTAACTGTGCTGCAATCGTACAACACTGAGCATGCATGCAGCAACAGTGGAGAGGACAAATCTGCCTTAACAAGTAAGACACCTCAGCAGAACCTTGCTTTGTGTGAGCTGCCATCTGCAGGTTTCAGAAGACACAGCATACACACAAAAAACACAAAATTACTGATTTACCATGACTTTCTGTGCTAGTAATGTAGCTCAATAGCTCATTTAGTCACTTTACATGGAAGATAAAAGCAGCTAAAAATGGCACCTTTGAACCAGTAGTGATATCCATTGGATGAAAGAGAGTACCGATAGTTATTGGGTACTACAGCCCCATCAGTTACTCACAAATGCCTTTATATGGATGCATTTAAATATGTTTGAGAAGATCATTTATTTTCAGTGAATAAATTGAAAAGGTGAGACATACTTTACCCCGTGTAGATTTGTAATTACAACCTCAACATATTTTCAGTATCTGACAGACAAATCTTAAGATGACGGCACATCACTGATGCTTCAAAGCTCATCTGTAACAGCAAAGGCAGCACAACACAGACTGGACGTGATAGATCACTGCCGTTTACTGATGCAAAAAGAGCGCATCCATGGGGAGTTCCTCCTACTGAAGCAAACCGAAAAGCCCCAAAAACTGAAAGAGTTTTGTCGTTTTCTGATCACTTCAGTCGGAAAAATATATCCTGATTTCAAAACCATTGCTGAATTGCCACTTCATCCTCTGTTATGCAAAGGCGGAGCCGTTCAGCTTCTTGCAGTGCATTCAGGCCAGTGAAATGTTCTTATATGCATCTTATTAATCTGCACGATGTCTGATGGCACGATTTGGATTCTCTGTTTAGTTTGTTCGGATTTAATACAAACTAAAATGAATGAAAAAAACTACTGAATATATTATCATTTAAATCATTAAATTAACAAAAACAATTATTATGAAAAAAATTATTATTGAAATGACCAACTACCAAAAATTGTTGTCCACTGATACAGCTACACATCTTAACAGAAACGTTTGAGCATCCAGACCTTTTTGATGCAACATGAGGTGTACAATAGGATGCAGATAGATGGATTGTGTAGAATTAACATAACAAGTATGAATAGAATATGAATAGCACTTGGGAGATGCCAAGAACTCCGAGGGGAATAGTAGTAGCTATAAGTAAAAAAACATTGGTTAAATGAAGAAGTTTTGTGGTAGATAATGCCTTATTATGAGGCGGCACTTCACATGTCCTCTTGACTCCAATTGTATCGACATATGCTGATCGCGACTGGATATAAACTTCTCCCAAAGGACTGCAAGTGGCTTCTAAATTGTCTGGGTGAGTGAATGAATGTAATGCATGCTATAAATAAGGTCCAGGCTGAAAGGAAAAAAAATAACTTCCCCTTTAAATACATCTTGGATTCAAAGCCTGTTTTGGAAAGTCCATAGTTATGAAGTCACTGTGACTGAACAAATAACTAACCGTGTTGTATTTTTCTGGTGGTGTTTCAAAAACAAAGTCCAGCCATTTCTTCTTCAGCACCTCATCCGTGGATTTAAAAAAAGTACCACTGATGTGTTATCTCCACTAATACCGAACATATTCTGCCCTTTTGTGGAGTTGCTAACCGCTAGCTCCTTGTTGCTGCAGCTCTGCTCTGCTGTGCTCCCGGCCACAACAATCTAGCGTTCCTGTGGGAGGTCCCAAACCAGGTGGGAGAAGCATGTGAATATTAACTTTTGCTTTGATGGATGGCTGCTTTTTCAGACTCAGCCGTTTTCTGGTCTATTTTCTCTCTGTAACTGATGCACGGAATGGAGTTGGGAGAAGATATTCTCATGCAGCATACTTATAAAACTTATATTTTTTAAAAATCATGATTTTCATTTAAGCTTTCTGACCCACAAGCAGAGCACAACTACAAAACCTAGTTGTAAATTGAAATGAAGTTTCTATGAAATGACAACTAAATAATGATCAAAGGAACACTGCACAGAGGAATGGCAACGTGGAGAACTGTGAAATGGAAATCCAGAAGCAAGGATAAATTTAACAGTTTAACTGATAGCTGAATTGTACTCAGGAGGGGCTTAATTTTCAGGTTTTTATGGAGGTGCCAAGGAAAGAGAGATAGGGGCCTGGAATGTCGGAGATCCTCCTGCTGGTTTCGGGGAGACATTAGGGAGATGGATCCTGAGAGTGAGGACTGAGCGAGGGGGGATGGCAGGTGGAGCTTGGAGCTGGAGCGTGGTCACCGAAGAATGAGGAGTTTGGCAGCTGTCCATAAAGGTACTGGAATCCAGTGCTTACAGAGAAGCAGGAGAACTGATCATGTGGATGTCGCATTTAGGAGACCTTCAGAGGCGTGCAGGTAAGGTTATAGCAGGTAAGAAAATGGGAAAAAAAACTTCATAGTAGAAGATAACACTAGGAACACAGAGGGCTAGAGATTACCAATGGAATACAACACTCAGGCACTGAAGATCTGACAGCCAGCTCCTTTTATCTCTCAAGTGATGAGCTGCAGCTGTGGAAGCGACAGAAAACAGCCGCATCTTTGGCTTGATGGACGATCTTCAGCTCAAGCAGGACCCCTGATGGAGAATCCCGGAAAAGGTGGAGAAACAGGAAGACAAACAAACACATACAGCTCAAATCAATGCTACAAAGTCCTAGACTTTGCATGTATGCAATAAAAGAGTTGGTCCTAATGGGTGCAAAACTCAAATATGGCTGAGATTATTCTCACAAAGACTGCAGCAAATATAACATTCAAAAGATAATGGTTTATATCTTCTCTGCTTTTAAAAATCAGAACGTAGCACAGCAAAGCCGCCATTTTCAAGCGTCTTCTCAGTTATCCAAAAAGGTAGTGAAATATCCTACCCTCACTCCTCTGAAGCATTTCATGCTGTTTCTTCTTAATTGAGGAAACGTTCTCTTTGAGATGAGTGGAGCCTGTTGAGGGAAAAGAAGGTGAGAGGAAAGACAAAACTATAAATTGCTGTGAGGAGTTGGAGCCTTCTGAATCAGACTCGATGCTTGGCCACTCATTGTGAAAATTGGTATAAAACACTGTTGTCGTTACATGTAGTCCAGGTGTTATTTTGAGTAATCATGGACAGCAATTCATTATGACTATACACATGCCAGCAATGTTGTTTAGTAAAACACTTTTAAGTACTTTGTTTTTTTGTTTTTTTTAACAAGCAAAGTACTTAGATCTTTATTTGCCTTATAAATCCTTAAATTATTGTTTTACAGCTCCACATAATAATACAGAGCAAGGCTCATTGCAACTTATGCTCTGTTATAGAGAAGGTACAATATTCCACGTTTAGTGAAAATAACCTAGAAGTGTCATATACCTTCTTTTATATGGTCTACCTATATCTTTTGGTGTCATCACCGTTATCTTCCCTATCTGACTTAAACATTAGCTCCACTATTCTACATGATGGTTTTTATGAACTTCTAAAGTAAAAGGCATTGTTTTAGTTTCACAAAGATCAAAATTTGTGTCTCATAAAAACAAACATTTTACTGCAGAAACCAATAATGTGCCAATACTTGCTATTTTAAAGAAAAATAAAGTTACAACAATGGTGACAAGTTGAGATAAAGTACAACCATTGATGGAGGATGTTCTCTTGAACACTTTGAAATCATAAAATTTACCTCTTACCCCTTTACAAGTTTTCATGTTTTATCCCTTAACACGCTGACTCCAGCCACAGTACACACCTTATGAAGCTTTTTTGCTTTTATCATCTTAAGAAAGGCTTTGCATTTTCCTTCCACAAAACTTTCCATTACTATGCCTGGATATAGCCATATGAGAACAGCCAGCTAGTTTAACAATAATCTGCTCAGTTAATGTGAACACATTTAATTTCCTTTGGTAACTGCTAGAATAATGAGAGCGATTTTTTTATTATGTTCTTCTACCTCAGAACTTTGCAACAATCCCTTAAGTTTAGAAAAATTGCCGTTTAACTGTGTGGCTTGTGACAAATGTTTTAGGTATTCCTCTACAAGCCTTTGATAGCAGTCTGCTAAAACGTGTCCCGTTTCTTGTGACAGAACTACTGTGACTGAGTCAGATTTGTTGGCTTCCTTATTCACAAATATCTCTTAACCTCTGCCCACACATTTTTTCTATGGGACTGAGATCAGCGCTTTCCAATGGCCACTCTAAAACATTGTCCCACAGCCACATTTGAACTGTCTTGGCAGTATGCCTAGGATTAATGTCCTTTCGGAAGACCAGTTTGTGAAGAAGCAGAGATTTTGATTTAATATTTGCATCTAATCTTCTTTTCTCATGATACTATCTATTTGTGAAGTGCACCAGTTTCTTCTGAAATTCAACACCCACAAAACATAGTGCTACCACTCTCATACTTCAAAGATAACACCAAGCCCTCTTCACCCAGCTTCATCAGAAGGTCTTTTGCTTTATTTATGAAATGATACACATCTGACACCTAAACATACAAATCTCAAGACAAACATCAAATCTCTTCCCTGAAGAGTCTCGTGAACTGATATTCCCATACTTTTTATAATTGGTTATAAAGAAACTATATATAAATTGTATCTAAAGATGGACCAGACTTGTGTAGATCCACAGTTATCTATCTAATAGCGTTGTTGATTACCTTTTATGTTTATTGATTTAACAGAAGGAAACAGTGCTTTTGAGATGTTACATTTAGATATATCCACAGGTCTGCCTCCAACTGACTCACCTGTGGAGGATTAATCAGAAGCTTTCCACAGCTCTGATTTTTGTCGTCTAGGTTGTCATACATTTTTAAAGGTATAGTAATCTCAGTATACATAAACTTCTTAATTTGAGAAAGTCATACAAAGTATTGCACATAGTTCTTGTATTTAGCAAAAAGAAATATTACAACCCTAACCTAAAAGAGAAAACGGCGAATACATGTCAGAAATGGAGAGGAAAATGTATGTCTTTTTATATGGTATATCTATATATGTTTATATAGTATATCTTTGGTTTTAACTGCATATCGTAACATACCTTCCTCAATTTATTTTGTTATTTATGTACGTTGGTTTGAGCTGCTTGTTTTTTATTTTAAATCTGGTATTCATCCAAAGAAGGTCCTTACTGTTATTTCAAGATAGAGAAAGGAAACATATTTTCTCTTCAAGCTTGTTTCCAGTTAATTGTGCTAATCCCATGTCTGGTTAGCATAATCCTGTAAATGCCACTTACAAAGCAGAAGAAAGGGTTTATTTATCCCCATCAGATCTTTACCTTCCTTAAATCACACAAAACTAAGAAGCAAAGACAGATTTTATTGTGCAAGCTAATAAAGAAATCCATATTTGGCTCAATCTAAAGAGGAGTCATACTCAAGAGGCTATTCAGCTTTCAAGAACCAATTATTGAGGGCAAAGCTAATTGATGCACTGTACAATCTAATCAGCTATGCATGCTGGGGTCCATGTGTTACTGTCAAAGATTCCCAGGCTGGTTTTGAGAAAATGTTTCCATTGCAAAGCGTAAAGGAATTGTAATAAATTGTAGATTTATTTTCTCAAACCAGATATCTTATCAAATAGCCATTTATTTTAAAGGCTCTGTATCATCTCGCAACATTTTTTTGAGTGAGGGAGGGACTTCGAACTTTTTCATTTTTGAAACTGTGAACTTACCTAAAAAATAATAATTTTGAACTATGAACTGGGCTCATTCATAGTTCATAATTGATAGGGTAGTGGAATGTTTAATCTGCAGACATGCCGGACACTTCCTAATTCAGTCATGTTTTTTAGGAATACGTATTTCAAACAAATACATTAATCTATTTATAAACTATTTGTATTCAGGAACACGAAAACGTACATATAAAAAGCTGTGTTTCCTAGATTTCTCCTAGTTTCCTACAGTTCATGTGAGTTAGTGAGTGATGACATTCAGGAGTCGTGGGGAGAGGGGGTAAAACAGGTGATGCAGATGCAGCTGCTCTACACAGCAGCCAAGGACGCTCGCCTGAGCGAAAAAAAAAAGACTTAACTGCATCACTATTCTTGTTGAATATGTTTTGGTACTTTGACAGGGTTCCAGAGGGAGTTTATATTTTTCGGTAATTGGAGTTTGATCGGGAGATTATTTAATTACGCTGCATTAGTATTAATGTGTGCAGTTGGGTGCGCACATGCTATAAGGCAAACTTATGAGGCAAAAAGAAACAAAAAAAATAGGACATTAACCACTTGAAGCTCCTTATTCTGATAACATTGAACGCAGCAAAACTTAACCCGACACCGACTCCAGAGGGAGAAGCAGGAGCCAACCAAGACCATAGAGTCCAGAGGATTACACCTATGGAAAGCAAGGGGAGCCCTGCGTTCAGGAAAATCACGTTCTATCTGCTGCCCCCTTGTTCACACCAGACGTGTATTTCTCTGCGACAGTCGACAAGCTTTTCTGCTCAGCTGTTGTTTATTTAGAGCATTTTTTTTTTATCATGATAAGTACATAACCTCATAAATTGATTAGGCCATGCTTCTGTTACCAGGAAGTTTGTACACTTCTTTAATTTATCCGTTGTCAAGACACACACACACACACACACACACACACGCACACTCACATATAAAGCCAGAGAGAAAGTATGTGGTAGTAGAGAGTCTAGTGTGTAGATATACTGTTGAAATACACAGTTGTTTCCGAGTGTGAGTAGACAGGAGGAGAGCTCTCTATATTTTTATTAATTGTTTTGTTTAACACATATTAAAAAATACAAAACAAGGTATGTGTATGAAATATACATAAAATTCATGTGTACGGAAGTAGAAGCCTGAATGTGCTTTTATAGAAACCACTCCCTGTAAATTAACTTTTTACAATTTCTTCAACATCATACGGTAAAAAAGGACAAACCAAATATTTAAAAAGAAGAAAAGGATATAGTTTAGGACAACATTCCAATTCATATTATTTTGGACTACATTAAACCAAATACATTGTTCTCAGCTTATTCTTTAGTCTATTTTTATACATAGGCAGAGATAAAGACGGATCCAGAAGGTCAATATTTGTATTCCAAAGCTTTGTACCATGAAATCTGATTGAGAATTGTTCATGTAATGTTTGATACACGGGAGAACCAAATTTAAAGCTTTTCTAGTGGAGTAGTTGTGAATTAGAGCATTAGTATGAAAATAACTCTTGACACAAGAGTTGACAAAAGGAAAATTTGTGTCAAAAAGAACTTTAAAAAGAACAGGTGAGAAGTGTGTTAATATGAAAAATATTCAAAAGCTGTAAATTATAAAAACGGAGGTGCACTTGGTGTGTCGGGTTTGGAATAGGAAATTATGCTTCAAAAACTTTTTTGTAAAATTAATATTTTGTTTAGGTGGGTTTTAAAGGTTGATCCCTAAACAATATTACAAAAAGTAACGTAAGGATAAATAAAACTATTGTATATTACAAGACATAATTATGAACAAAATTTCTTATTTTACTTAATTTGTACTTAAAATGTCTAATTTCATCTTTCCAGCAAGGTTTTTCATTAATAATGACTCCTAAAAAACGGTCTGCCATGGACTGGCAACCTGTCCAGGGTGTACCCCGCCCCTTGCCCATTGACAGCTGGAGATAGGCACTAGCTCCCTCACGACCCCTTGAGGATTAAGCGGTTAAAAAAATGTATGGATGGACATTTAGTGACAATTTGTTTGCTTTAAATCATTTAGAATATTTTAAAAGGTAATAATTTACTTTATTTATGAGTGGTCATATTTCTGTTTGAAATTAAAATATTTGTGTCATCTGCAAATAGCAATTGAAGCATAGATACTGTATCAAAATCACTTATATTAGAAACAATAATGGTCCCAATATTGAACCTTTTGCCACCTTGTATCATCTCTATAGTCTGTTTAGATCCACAAATATGATCGCATTTATCATCTGATATATTTTCTTTTAAAAATTTGATTTTATTTTTACAATTGACCGGACTGTCTCATGTGTCTTGGTGTTATTTCCTGCCAGAATTGATGCAGATCACCCACACAAAAAACTAGCCGAGACGCCAAAATAATCGCGTCACAACATCAGCCGGCTGCGGAAGATCGCGGCGCTCCACATCTGGTGTGAACTACACCATAGGTTAACAAGGGCACCGTATGGAAGTGATCTCTGTTCCGCGCAGCTTCCATTGGCTGAAATTGCAAACTGACTAATTGCGCTCTAGTCAAAGGCTCATACAATTGTGTGTCTGTGTGTAAATGCTGACAACTTTGCCCCCCCCATTTTAAAAATCCTATCTGCACTCCTGAATTGACCCTTCCTTTCTTCATATACTTTTATGTTACTAGAAGCACAATGTAGACGAGCTACAAAACAAGAGGAACAGGACTGTACTCTGTGCAAGATTTTCAAACTCACCAGCTCTACGACATGACAAAAGACCCCACACGGTGGAAATACTATTTCTTCCCACCTATTTTTTTTTCCTTTTGCAGCAGATACCACTTGATGTTGCCGAGCAACTAATGCTGGAAAAGAGCAAAGAGAAAAATAAAAGGGGAATAACACAGAGGACAGAAAGGCAGCGGAAGGACAATGCAGCAAGATTTATTTTTTTTACAAGTGAAGTTTACAGAAATGCAATTTAGGCCAGGAGGAAAAAAACAGAATTAAATTAAGAAGCAAATAAAAAGAGATAATGAAAAGCAGACAAAGCCTGTGCAAACGTTTCGTGAACTGATTTAGCATTTATTATCTTATGGCAAAATAATGTCCCGTACCCTACCTTTACTTATAAAGGAATGAAGGAGAGATTTTAGGATTTTATCAGATAGACATAATCAGACTTCCCAGATTTAGATTTTGAAAATTAGTAAATATGTAGTATCGGCCCGATCAGTTATCTATACACCTCTTTCTGACACTTTTTTAATTTATGTGTTATTGGGGTTTTATCACATAAAACCAAATATTTTTTGTGGGCTGTAACGTAAGAAAATGTGAAAAAGTTCAAGAGGTTAGAATTCTTGTGCAGAGTTGCATTGGCTCTATATTTTGCACAAAAAAAACATTTCTCTCTGGACAGAAAATCGTTGCCTTGGGATTGGAAATGACTTTGGGTTGCAAGGATATATATATATATTATACTTGTGTATGTCTGAGTTATTGCTATGCTTCATGTCACAGAGGGGCACTTAAAGGGCTCTACAGTGCAAACCTCATTTAAAGTGTTTCTCAAAGTCCAAGTGGCCCTCAGGGTGTTGCCCAGTACCCTCTACCTCGTGGCCTCTCTCTGCTGTTGACACTTCTTGCATTCATACTTTTATTTTCTCATCAAGAGGCTTTCTGAAGGAACATACATATTTTCATTTTTTCGTGATAACTTTTAAAAGTCGCAGGACCAATTAAAGTGGCAGCAGGATTTTAATATATACTCCAGCATCAATATGTAATGTCATCACCCCACAATCCTGTTATCATAGTTTATATTTCCTGTTGTTCTGATCTCTATGTGTTATTTTTTGTATATGAGCATGCCCTGATATTCTTCTATTGCTATTCATATCCTGGCAGACTCCCATCACATCCACGTCTCACTAGGTACTTTTTTTAAAATACGGTGCTGGAGTAGTTGTTTTTTTCCATCCTTCTGGAAATATTTCCCAGTGAATCTGTTTCATTTTTTAAAGCTGTGCATAAACCACATGAGGCCAAGTACTCCGACAATATTAGTTGGAGTTGAGGTAAACTTTTTTTTATATTCCCATTTCAGAAAAGTTAGCGGTGCTAGACTGAATTTTCACCCATGTTTTTGTCCGTTTTTGTATTTTTGTGGATTTCTGTTTCTTGTCACAGCTGCAAACACGCTCTGTGTTTCTTCTGCTGATCATCCCTTGCTTATAGACTGTTTATTTTAGCATTTTTACCTAAGATAAAAAATGAAAATGTCACCAGGAAAGTTTGTTTTTTCTTTTATAACATAAAGGGGAAGTACCATTTTTCGCAACCTGGACCTTATTTATTTATTTTCATTTACTACAACTGCAATGGTGAACAGCAGCAACGTCATTGAAATCACAGTTTGCTGTAAGTTGGAAAACGCTTGTAAAACACAACAACAAAGCACTTCTGAGATGCTCCAAACTCACATGGGAATAGTGCTAGTGATTCATAACAAAACATTGGTGAAATGAAGTAGTTTTGTGGCAGATATTATAGAGGCTGCCCTTTGGCTGCCCCAACCATCCCCCTTTTATGGATATACGCTGATCATGAATATGGATGGGTACTGATGTCCGGTGCCATCATGGCAACAGTAGTAACCAGACCGAAAAGCAGCGCACATTTCGGTGCCTTATTTCGGTTCTTGTTTTCCCGGAGATGTCTAATACTATGGATTCTGGGCGTGCCGTCAGCCAAGAGCGATTCCCTATATCACTAGAAAATGTAAACATGGCTATCTTTGTGCAAAAAACTGCTTAAAGTTAGGGCTGTCGAAATTAACAAACCAACGTGGATCAATTAATTCTTAGAATTAATTCATTTTTTTCCCCATTTTTTTTTTAACGCAATGAAAAACGCATTCCCAGAACGGCACCCTTATAATTCAGCCCGCACCACATCAGCTTCCTAACCAGCCAAATTGTGGATTGTTGTGCAGTAGCATGTGTTTGTGATCCTAAATGACAGGTGAGTATATTATTATTGGCGTATTGGCTTTGTGGTGATATGATAAGTTTATAAATTGTCTGTGAGAATTATCTGTCCACTTCAGATATCAGCTCCGGTGTGTGTGGCGCAGAGTTTGCCATGTGTGCGGTGCAGAGTTTAAATGCTCCATATTTAAGCTGATTTATGCCTGTTAGATGTGAGATAGTAGTGAGATACCAATGTGTTATAAATACAAACTGAGGCTCAGAGAGATGAACTTTTACTAAAACTACAATCATTGTCATTTAATCCTTCTTTACAAGTGAAGAACCTGGGTGTGATTTTTGACTCTGAGCTGACTTTTATCCCTCACATTAAAAACATCACCAAAATAGGTTTTTATCACCTAAAGAACATTGCCAGAGTCCGCCCCATTCTCTCCCGGGCCAATACGGAGACGCTAATGCATGCTTTTATCAAAAGTAGAATTCATTACTGTAATGCCCTGCTTTCTGGTCTTCCCAAAAAGACTACCTCAAGTTTACAGCTTTTACAGAATTCAGCAGCTCGTGTCCTGATGGAGACTAGGAGGCGGGAGCACATTACACCGGTCTTAGAATCACTGCATTGGCTCCCCGTATGTTTTAGGATCGATTTTAAGATTCTTTTAATGGTTTTTAAGTGTCTTAATGGTCTTGGGCCTTCTTATCTGTCAGAGATGCTTTTACCGTATGGACCCTCGCGGTCTCTGTGCTCCTCTGGCAGCTGTCTCCTTGTCATCCCCAAAGTCAGGACATGGACTCATGGTGAGGCGTCTTTCCATTATTATGGCCCTCACCTCTGGAACAGGCTGTCAGAGGATCTCAGGGCCGCAGAGAACGTTCATGTTTTTAAGAGCAGGCTCAAGACTTACCTTTTTAGTTTAACCTTTTACTAATTGTTATTTATTAATATATTTTTAACCGCTCAGCATGTTTTACCTGATTTAATTTTTAGCTTAGCTTTTAACTGTTTATTTATTAATCTGCTTTGCATTTTTATTATTTGATTTACACTTATTGTTTTATACTTAATATATTTTATATTTTATAAACTTTATATTTTAACGTATTTTAACGTATCTTTCTTGACATTGTTTCCTCTCTGGGGCGCCCCCTGTGGTCGGATGTGGCTGCCTGGGTGCCCCCCAGTTAGCGCTTGGGTGGAGATGGGGGTACCATCCCTCCTTCCTCTGGGCGCCCTGGGTCAAAGCCTTGGCTGCTGCTGTTGATCTGCTGCTGCTGATGAAGATGGCTCCCATGATGGCATTTCCTGGATCATCTGTACTCAGCCCGCTTTTTGTAGCTTCTAAGTGTGTGTTTGTGTGTGAGTATGGCTGATGGGTAGGGTTGGGAGGGGGTTGTATTTGCATTGATGATTTTATTTTTGATGGGGGGGTTTTGGGGTTGATGATTTTGGCTCTTATGGAAAAAAATTTTTGGACACAACTGATGTACACAATTCCACTGTAGCTCTGATTGTATATTTAAGTCACCGTCCACCTTAGCTGAGCATCCCAGCACCTCCTCCAGAGTTGTTGTGACTTTTGGCTGCTTTTTTGATTGATGCTTTTCTGGAATATAAAAAATGCAATCCATTCATACTGTTTTTAAACCATCCTTCATTGATTTACAGTGTATAGTATTGAACATTTTATGTTCAATACTATACAAACTATGTTCAATACTATACAAACTGTTAGCTATATGTATCCAATATGGTCTATATCCACTCTTTTTCATAGTTCCATAAGGACAACTGCAAGATCTGAGCAATAAAGAACACATCTTGAAATGAGATTTAAGGATTTGTTTGAAGATTAAAAGCCGGAGAGAAGATGGATCCTCTGAATAAGCAATGCGAACTTAACCGTCCATTTTATGGGATCCTGTGAAGCTTTGAATAATGCAGAGGCTTATACTGTAAGTGGATCTGTGTTAATAGCTTTACACATAACAAAAAGCTTTAGTATGGAGCTCACAAACACAATATCCTGGAAGAATATAGAAACAGACCATTGGTCTCCCAGCAGTAGCTGTCTGTTTAACTTTAATTACTACAAAACTTCATCATATAAACTGCCTCTAACAAAATAGACTCAATTTAGACGATTGCTCATAGGCATTACATCATTCTTGGATTGCTTTTCTCTTTCGGTAATCTACTATATAGATAGGATTTGATTCTTTTAACAATTTCCTCTCCAAGGACCAGAAGTTCTTGCCTACGTAATTAAGATACTGACAGGGATATTTTACTCTTTTCAATTTTTTGCATAAAACTGTAAAAAGTGTGATGTACTCTAAGCAAGCTTTTTTCACTAAAATATCTGGCATGGAAGTAACAATGTGTGGCAATGTGGAAAAAACACACCAGTGGAACTGTAAGAAACAAAAACCAAAGCATCACTTCTGATGAGCCTTGTATGTCAAAAAGAAAGTCCACAGTTGCAATGTAATATAGTCTGGGTTCTCAGGAGCATTCCCCCCCCTGTTTCTCTAAGTATAGGTTAGGTATATTTATACCTATAAATATGGAAAACTAGTTTTACCCACAGTATGGGGGAAATATGAGAAAAACATTACAGTGTGGAGCAATCCAGGGTGCCATTTTGATTTCAGGTTCTTATAAATATAAGAATGTAAAGAATAAACCGGTCCAAGGTGAAAAATTGTATGAGAATGTTTTTAATATGTTGACTTTCTACACCATTCAACACATATCTACACAAAATATGCTCTACAAAGCATTGCAACCTTTTATTTCATGCACAACTTCAACATTTTGCAAATAAGTCGGTTGTATGAGCTGCACGTATTAGTATATTTAGTGGGAAAATGCTGAGGGGTGAAAAAAGGTGTTTCAGTGAAAATAAAATCACCCAACAATTCTTTAGATTGCTCAAAATCAATAAGAATGTGAATGTTTGAGGTTGGTAATATCCAGAAGAATTACAGTCTGAGAAACAAAAGTATCCAAAAAGCTCCATATTTAGTAGTGTCTTTCTGTTTTGACTTGCACATTTGGTCATGGGATATAGTTTACAATTGAAAGAATGTGAGCTCAAAGTGAAGTCACTACTTCCCTGCATCAAAATGATTCAGCTGAAGTGATTCAGAAGTGTTCTAGGCACATCTCATGGGGAGGAGATCACCATCTGAAGAATTTGCTCCGTGGAATATAGCTCCCTTTTGGCCCAGGAACACCTGGGGATTTCCCAGAATGAGCTGGGCTTTGAGCCTACTGGGATTCCCTCCTGGCTGTTACTTTCAGATTGGATGGATGTGTGAATGATAAAACTCTTGATCCTTTAAAAACCTGATCAGAAGTTTCCATTCATTGGCATTAAAGAGATGTTAGTGTTAGGATTTTTAAAATAAATAAAAATTTATTCTGTAGGGAGGATATAACCTAGGACTAAAGTGAGCCATAGAGTGAACTAGTTTAACCATAAGAATAATTTTAATTGAGTGTATTTTTGGCCCGATTCACAAAGTTTCAAAATTATATGCACAAGTTGGTTGGGTTTTTTGTATATAGGGAATAAAGAAAATAAAAGAAAACAACATCGAAGTCGGTCTCTACACCTGCAGGATGGCAGAGAGAGGGACAATAAATAAAAAAAGCATTGATGAATCAATCCAAACAAACAATGGGATCTTAGAATCACATTGCAACAACGCACAAACAGATTAATAAAAACAACAGCATCATTGAAAATCACAAACTGCTGGGATACCTTACATTGAAAAAGTTTAACTGATTAAAATATTTGAATAACTGTATTGAAATTACTTCTGTTGTGTAATCTGTTGTGTATTGGCACTAAATAAATACACTGAATTGAATTGAACTGAAAAGTACACGATACCGATTATGTTTTTGTGGCAACCGCAGCCCAAGAGTGCATCTCTAAACACCTGAATCCAAACACCTTTGTGTGTGCCCCACCAGCAGCCACTCAAGGCATATCCACCAGTGGACTCAGAGGGCAAACCAAAAACCAGCAAAGATCCGATCCGAGGTTGACTGACACAGCCCCCCCTCCACCCTCCACCCAATGGCTGACATGTGCCGCCCACACCCCAGGCCGATTCCTACCCGCACATCCCAATGCCTCCTTGCCAAATTCCTACACCAGTAGCCACAGCAGACAGACAATACCAAACATAGCCCAACGGCACTCAAACACTGAACAAAACCAACGCACGAATCTCTATTCTGTGCACTGCAGAGCACCAATGCCTAACAATTCAAGAGGGTGGATACAAACAGGCGTAAATTGTCAGGAGTCTTGTTCTTAGTGTGTGTTTGGTGGTTATGTTGTTCATTCACTTCCTCAAGTTTTCCACTGGGAGGTGCTGGGGAGGCATTTTCCTGGCAGTTCTCCCTAGTTGGCTGGTTATCTGCTCTAGAACACCTGCTAACCATCAAGGTCTTCAGCAGGAGGATAAGAGGAGCTGGAAAGGTCCATCATTTGACAGCTGAGTGTTAACCTTTTTGGTAACCCAAGCCCTCTGTCATCGCTTATATGTTCTTCCTTTTTTTGCTTAAGAGATACTAACCTATGCCTGTTTTTCTCTTTAAGGTTTACTTGCTGCTCAGTAATTCCAATCCTGAGGAAACCTCTCAAAATCAAGCTCCATTTTGATTATAGTCCGGATCCTTCCATGACTTCATCATCTTCATCCCCATAAAAAACCTTTTCTGCCTGCCGAGATGTCAACCTCTCTACAAACAAAATAATCTCCAATAGTAACTGCTGTAACTCCCTATCTTTGTGTTCCACCTTCTTGTATTCCTCCTGTCCGCCCTCCTTCATCATACCATACCCAGTCATCCGTCTCTTATCATCTGAACCTTTCAACAATATTGCCCGTGGATAAACAACATGCGCACCTCTAGTCCTGATTCCACCTATTCCTCCTTGGCAATTCCAACTCCACATCCAGTAAGCTGCTCGTTTTCTCACCAGAACCGCTCCTTCATCAAAACTGTGCTTACCGCTCTGCTCAACTTTTCAAGAGGTCTAGATCCAGACACATTCATATTTGTTTGTTTCAATGAACTTAAATTTAGAGCTTCCTTGCATGCGGGTCAAATATCTACCAAAAACCATGAGAAAAATGCCATACAAATAAAATTGCCTTGCCTCTCAGTAATCTTTAACAGATTTCATTATTGACTTTTTACTTTTGAATTTATTGTTAGTAATCAGGACTGACTTCTTTTCTTTGCCAACTTTTTTTGATAGCACCCTTACCACTTAACAATGTGTAGAATATATTTCAATGAAATCAGTAAAGGTTTAAGGAAAGGGATACAGTTACACAAGGTTTTAAGCCAATACCTGAAGAACTGCAGATTTCATATTTGTTCAGTTTAGTACATGACTGGATATAAGATTAACACAAACATACCATACAGTAAGCAATACTGACTTCACTCTAGTCACAGAATAACACATGTTATATGTTTGACTTGGGATAGGAAGAAGTATAAACTTACGATATCCTGCCCTAGTATCTCATAATCAAAACTTTCCTTGTCTCATCATGTTGATGGATTCATTCGTAGGGAAACTACTTATGTTTAAACAAACAACATGAGTATATAGCTTTAATTTAAAAAAAAGTTCATTATGAAGTCACAATTGGCTTTACAAAGAACATCTACAGAGAGGCTGGTTGTTGGTTGTTTATAGTTTTTTTTTTCCTTTCAAATGTGATGCTCAGATTTTCTTTTTTTTCAAAAACTGTCCAAAAATGGCCACCTTCATTGTCCTGTACAGCAAAACAATAAAGATCATCCGTTTTAGTTCAGAAATTATGGCCTGTCCTTGCGAACCTGTCCCTGATACAAGTTTGACAAATTCCGAGCATCAAGACTTCCAGTCATGCAGAATTTTCAGACAATCAAAACATAGTAAGAATCTCATGAAGCATTATTTCACATGCAGTTAAAAGAGACTACACAATTTTTTGAAAAAAGAGGCACTTATCAGTTCAACTGAGGAAATAAACATGCTTGTACCCTGGTGAGCGTGGAGACGTATCGCGTTGGTAAGACGTATCGCGTCATTTCCTGTTTTGTGACTAACTCGTTTGTAGCAAGTCGGTGTTTCTCTCTCTCTTGAACTGATCTAACTTTCTCTGTCAATAAGTTTTTTCTGAGTTGCTTTAACACACAAACACATTAAAACGTTAAGTTTCTTCACGGTTTAGGACTCTTTAAGCGTTTACTGGGTTAATTACTTTGTTTTTAGGTAAGGTAAGGTACCGCTTGGTTAGCTTAGCTTTACGGCTAGCATGGCTTCGGCAGCTTTCTCTCTTGTCCCTCCATCTCTCTCTACACCTCCTCCTCTTTCCTGCTCTCTCTGTCAGATGTTTAGTTACTCCTCCGCCTCATTTAGTGAAGTTGGTAGGTGTAATAAGTGCAGCATTTTTGTAGCTTTGGAGGCGAGGGTTTCTGAGCTAGAGGCCCGGCTCCGCGCTGTAGAACAGCCAGGCCCAGCAGTAGCTAGCGCGGAGTCAACTAGGACAGGACCTAGCCGTCCTTCAACAGCTCCCGTGCAGCCGGGACCTCAGGCGAGCTGGGTGACTGTTCGTAGGAAGACTAGCGCCAGACCCCAGTCCGCGGCCAACCTCCAGCCCCTTTCTCTGAACAATAGGTTCGCCCCGCTCAGCGACGCACCCGCCGAGCAGGAGAGGCCGATTCTTGTAATTGGCAGCTCCATAGTTAGGAATGTGGCTCCAGAGACACGAAAGACCACCGTCAAATGCCTTCCAGGGGCCAGGGCTGCGGACATTAGGTCCCATCTGAAGCTTTTGGCCAAGGACAAACGGCGGTATAGCAGGATCGTTATCCATGCTGGTGGCAACGACACCCGGCGACGGCAGTCGGAGGTCACTAAAATTAGCGTAGCTTCGGTGTGTAGGGCTGCCAAAAAGATGTCTGACTCTGTAATTTTTTCTGGTCCCCTGCCTGATCGTACTAGCGATGACATGTACAGCCGTATGCTTTCGTTCCACCTTTGGTTGTCAAGGTGGTGTCCAGAAAACGATGTGGGCTACATTGATAACTGGGGGGCCTTCTGGGGAAAACCTGGACTGTTACGTAGAGACGGCATCCATCCCACCGAGGACGGAGCTTCGCTTCTTTCCAGGAACATTGATAGGGTTATCTCTAGTTCCCCAAAGCCGTGACAACCCAGAGTCCAGCTCAGGGAACCCAGAGTCCAGGTCAAGGAACAGGGACTGCCACCCACCCACTACCCTATAGAGATAGTTTCCCGTCCACTACCCAAAACTAATGAATTAAAAGTTAATGCTACTAGAGCAAAGTATAAAAATCTCATAAAGATAAATAAAACTCGGACTGAACATAAAAACAAATCAATTAAATGTGGTTTACTAAACATAAGATCTCTCCCCTCAAAAACACTCTTGGTAAATGACTTAATTTGTGAAAATAATATTGATTTGTTTTGTCTTGCAGAGACATGGTTGCAGGAAGAGGACCATGTCACAATAAATGAGTCAACTCCCCCTAGCTACTTAAACTTTAGTGTCCCTCGAAGTACTGGTCGAGGAGGTGGAGTAGCAACTATCTTTCATTCCGATTTACTAATTAATCTCCAAAAAAATAATAGTTACAGTTCCTTTGAGCATCTAGTTTTTAGCTTTCCTCATACACATAACAAAGCAGTAAAGCCACTTTTGTTTGTGGTCTTATATCGTCCACCAGGACCTTATTCTCAATTTTTAGATCAGATTTCAGATTTTCTATCTGACTTAGTTTTAAACACTGATAAAGTCATTATAGTCGGAGACTTCAATATTCATGTTGATAATGAAAGTGATAGTCTAAATACAGCTTTTCACACTATCCTAGACTCAATAGGCTTTACTCAAAATGTGCAGGGACCAACACATTCTTGTCACCACACTTTAGATCTTGTGCTGACTTATGGCATTGACTGTGAAGAAATAACAGTCTTTCCACATAACCCTATCCTGTCTGATCATTTCCTTATCACTTTTAAACTTACTCTAATGGATCATATCAAACCTGAAAGAAAACTTCATTATACCAGAACGTTATCAGACAACGCTGTAGCAAATTTTAAAGAAGCTCTTCCAACTTTAATTTCCTCAGTTTATAAATGCAGAACAGAAAACAGTGATTTAACTCGTGACCCCTCACAACTTGACATTTTAGTTCATAGCGTTAATTCCTCCCTGCGTCGGGCAATAGACAAAGTTGCCCCCTTGAAAAGGAAGGTGGCTAGCCATAGAAGATTAACTCCCTGGTTTAATTTAGAGCTACGTACCCTAAAGCAGAATGTTAGAAAACTAGAGAGAAAATGGCGCTCCACGCATTTACATGATTCCTTTTTAATATGGAAAAATAGTTTATTGCTATATAAAAAGAGCCTTCACACAGCTAGAACAGCATATTATTCATCTTTAATCGAGGAGAATAAAAATAATCCTAGGTTTCTTTTTAATACAGTTGCCAAACTCACACAGGATCATAGCTCTATCGAGCCAACCATTCCCCAAGCTCTAAGCAGTGACGACTTCATGCAATTCTTTATAAATAAAATAGACTCCATAAAGAATAAGATAATTGGGAACCTTCCCAATATGCTTGCTTCCTCCTTAGTTAATGAGGCAGCCTCAAAAATGGTGGAACCTAATATATGCTTAAACTGCTTTAATGCAGCCGAACTTTGTGATGTACTAAAATTATTAGCTTCATCTAAACCTTCAACTTGCGTTTTAGACCCAATCCCAACTAAACTCTTAAAAGAAGTTTTCCCTCTGATCGCTGCTCCAATTTTAAATATAATGAATCTATCCTTAGTCAATGGATATGTACCACAGGAGTTTAAGATTGCTGTAATTAAACCTCTACTTAAGAAACCCTCTCTTGATCAAAACGACTTAATTAACTATAGACCGATATCTAATCTTCCCTTCTTATCTAAAATTCTTGAGAAAATAGTTGCACACCAGATATGTGAGCATTTAAACAATAATGAGCTGTTTGAGAAGTTTCAGTCAGGCTTTAGAGCTCATCACAGCACTGAAACAGCTCTGGTGAAGGTTACTAATGATATTCTCATAGCCTCAGACAATGGACTGGTGACCATTCTGGTCCTGTTAGATCTCAGTGCTGCCTTTGACACTGTTGACCACAATATTCTCATAGAAAGGCTTCAAAGTGTCGGTATAATAGGAACAGCACTAGGTTGGTTTAAATCTTATTTGTCTAACAGATTTCAGTTTGTTCAGGTAAACAATAGATCTTCCTCAACCTCAATAGTTACTTGCGGAGTACCACAGGGTTCAGTGCTTGGGCCGATTCTCTTTACTATATATATGCTTCCTATTGGTAAAATAATTAGGCAGCATGGGATAAAATTCCATAGTTACGCAGATGATACACAGCTATATCTATCCATTAATCCTGATGAATCCAATCAGTTAGGTAGACTACAGGCATGTCTGGAAGACATAAAAACTTGGATGACTCTAAACTTCTTGCTTCTAAATTCTGATAAAACAGAAGTTGTCGTCTTTGGACCAGAAGCTCTGAAAAAGAAACTACTTAGTCAGCCCCTTCACCTGGACGGCATTAAATTAGCCTCCAGTAATAAAGCAAAAAACCTCGGTGTCATTTTTGACCAAGATATGTCATTTAGAACTCACATTAAAGAAGTCTGTAGGATTTCCTTTTTTCACCTTAGGAATATTGCAAAAATTAGAACCATCCTGTCCAGGAATGATGCTGAAAAACTAGTCCATGCCTTTGTTACTTCAAGGCTGGATTACTGTAACTGTCTATTATCAGGTAGTCCACAGAATACAATTAAAAGTCTTCAGTTAGTTCAAAATGCTGCTGCTAGGATTCTGATGAATATTAAAAGAAGAGATCACATTTCCCCTGTTTTAGCTTCTCTTCACTGGCTCCCAGTAAAATCTAGAATAGAATTCAAGATCCTCCTTCTGACATATAAAGCCCTTAATAATCT
>JAPXFQ010002025.1:0-11430 GCA_028564705.1 Apricaphanius iberus
ACATTATGTAAAGCATCTATGACAATTTACCGTATTGTAGGTTACAGAGTGTAGATGAAGGCAAAATTCTCAAAATAATATCAAATTTGAAAAATAGTAAAGCAAAGGATATATATGGGCTTGACATATCTATTTTAAAAGAACACAAACAAACTCTAACTCCAGCACTAACAAAAGCTGTGAATCAAGCCATGAGTGAAAATTCTTTTCCAATGGCATTCAAAAAAGCATGGTTTGAGAAGGTGGTAGTAGAGCAGCTAGTGGAGCATCTGGACCACACTGATGCATTACATCCTTACCAGTTTGGTTTTAGGAAAAGATACTCCACAGAGTCTACGTGCTGCTACTTACTAGAAGACATTAAATCCAGTCTTGATGGAGGAGGAATAGTTGGGGCAGTCTTTCTAGACCTGAGAAAGGCTTTTGACACTGTGAACCATGAGCTTCTCATCAGCAAACTGTCTAATTTTTCTCTTGACATAAATACTAAAACTTGGATTCAATCTTACCTCAAAGACAGGCACCAATGTGTTGCTGTTAACAATATAAATTCACCTTTAAGACCTTGCAGCATGGGAGTTCCACAAGGGTCCATTCTGGGCCCCCTGCTGTTCACGCTTTACATAAATGATCTACCGACTGTGTGTAAGAGTAAGATTATAATGTATGCTGATGACACTGTGGTGTATGCTCATGGCAAAACTGCAGAGGAGGTCGCAGAAAAACTGACCAATGAAATGAAAAAAGTTACACAGTGGCTTAAAAATTCATGTCTCACCCTAAATTTAGACAAGACTGTATCTATGTACTTCAAAATTCGTAAAATTCCCAATTGTCCAAGCATTTTAATTGATGGACAAAAAATTGCAATAGCTGAACAGGTAAAGTATTTAGGAGTCATATTGGATCAAAATTTAGGGTTTAAAAAACACTTAAAGAAATTATCAAATACAGTTAAATTTAACATGATACAGTTTCGACACATTAGAAATTCACTTACAACAGAGGCCTCAGGAGCCTATCTTGATGCAATGATTGTTCCCCATTTTCTTTATTGTATCTGTCCTGAGGCAACTTCAGTCACTTTATAAAAACTCATTAAAAATTCACGATAAAAAAGGCAGACGTTTCCATCACTGTCATATCCTTACTAAACATAAAATCTTAAGTTTTGACAACTTAGTTAAACACACAAATCTTTGCTTCCTGTATAAGATCCTGCATGACACCGCTGCTCCTCCACTGAAAGAGTTTATCTCTTTAGGCTCGGACATAACAACACGAGCCACGAGATCCACCGAGCGCGGCGAGTGTAGGATCCCAAAACACAGGACAGTTTTTGGAAACTCAGCCTTTTCCTGTGTAACCACTCGTCAGTGGAACATGCTGCCCACAGAGCTGATAGCAAGCACCAACTACTACATGTTCTCATGCCTTTTAAAGAAATGGTTATTATCAAACCAAACGTGCACTCATGTGTAGCTTGTGTAAGTGTGTGAGTGAGAGAGAAAGGGGGAGGGGGGGAGTGTGTGTTTTTGACCCGTATAAATGAGTGATATGGATGTGAGTTTTTAACAAATTGTGCACGTAAAGACTTGTATCTTGGCCGAATGTAAACTACATAGATGAATGTGTGTTATTTTTAATGTAATATAACATCAGCCTGCCCAGGGACTACAGGTGGAAATTAGCTCTTGAGCTATAACCTGGCACAATGCATCTTTCCCTGTGAGGTTAATGTTGATTGCGCACTGTCCCTGTCATCTTAAATAAATAAACTAAACTAAACTAAATCTATAATCCCTGTTGAATAAATCACTCCAGAATTAGCCAGTCTGTATAATACATATCTCTCAATGTAAGATTGTCTTAATAGCAAGAAAGTTATTTATATGCTGTTATTTATTTTCAGTACATTCGGAACTATTATTCAGTACAGTCTTCTTTAAAAACATCATAATAGACATTTACAGTAATTAATCACAAACTTATAAGCTAAAAGTCCGAAAACAACATTAGGGTCATCAGCTAGTTTAAGTGGACAACTATGTTTTCTCACTGTGCCTAAACTGCACCACTCATGGGGTGCCCATTCTTATTGATTGGAGCTGCTAACAAGCCACAGGAAACAAATGTGTTTCCTCTGAGCTGTATGGTATGGCTCAGTATTTTATGGTCTGGCGTATTGAAGAGAGTTCTCTGCCGCCAGTTAGACTCTCACTGTTTGGCATGTGGAGTTAAACCCAAGCGCCTGATGTGGCATCATATTAAATCGACGACAAATGACAAACATATGCATGTTCCAGGTAGTGACGTTTTTTCTATCCTGCAATCAATGGACTGCGCTGTGTGACACCAGTAGGTCCTCCCTGACTATACCGTACCGTTGTGTTATATACCTACAGCTGAAGAGGACCCAGGAATTGAGCGGTACGGGTCGGTTGTCTTGTCTGGCAGGGAAGCTGGCAAATAGCATACCAAACTGCTCAGCAGAAACAAAGCCAATGAAAGCCTGTAAAGAAGGGCTCTCACTGGGTGATTATGAGCCACTGTAGGCACAATCTTTTTGTCTTGAAAGAAAAATCTCTATTTCAGTGCTTTTTGGTAATTAAGGCTGGAAGATACACCGACCACAGATTTGTGGCTTCTACAGCCAAAAAAAACAACTCATCAGTAAGGTTGGCACCTGAGTCTTGTCCTCTGTTCTGCTGCCTTTCTTCCTCCTCCTCTCCCTCTTTGCACTGTCCACCTCTAATAATTAACGTTCACTGCTTGCTGTTTATTGATGCTCTGTAATGCAATTTGCGTCTGTCTAATGCAATGGTGCCACAGCAACAAGTCTTGCAGTGTGGTGTCTGACATCACGTTTGCATGGTCTGACATGTTCAGGTACAATACTGTACTTGAATATTGTACAGTACTGTACAATTTGCGTGTGCATTTCTCTGTGTGTATATGTTTGCTCTTGACTAGAATTCAAACTGATGACCATTTTACACCGTTTTAGGTTTTACACCTGTAAAGTGAGGACATTTTGCCTGGTCCTCGCTTTCAGACAATGTCACTGAGCTCTACTGATTGGTTTTTAGAAGTATGGTGTGAATAAAGTTTTTTGTTGAGGTTAGGGGTAGGAAAAGTGTCTGGATTGGTCATAATACATTAAGACCTAATGAAGATCCTCACTACTACTAGTGTAACCCGGATAAATTTCATACATCTCTTTTCTCACGCAATCCACGTCCTGTAATCCCGTCTGAAATATCGCGGGATTTCAAGCCGTTCTCGCGAGACTTGATGGGCTGTATCCGGCGGTAGTTGATTTATGACGCACTCCACTCACTTCCGGTTTAGTGCTGTGTGGGTGAAGCCAATGTGGAGCAGCTTACAGGTCTCAATACTCTTGCCAAGCATCATTCTGCCGTGTGTTGCAATCACGAGGGAACTGGCCAGGTTCCATCCTTCCTGCTTAACCAAAGCAAACAATTCCTGTTGGTCCTATGGAGTTCATACACTCTATGGATGGAAATTAGAGGCGAGCTATAAAACCCAATCAACAAGTCATCCACCCTCTACAGTGCGGTAGGAGGCGGATCAGACATTTCCTGCACATTACGATAATAAAACCATTCCTTGATTCACTCTGGACTATTCAACAACTCTTGGAAAAAAGAGAAACTGTTGCACATGGGACATTCACCTGTGATATTATTGTCTTGTAAATATTGTATATAATTTGTAAATAACTAATACACAGAGCACATCCTGCTGCACCAAATCTTTTGTGTTTTTGTTGTGATTTAAAACATAGTCTATCCCTCTTAGAGCTGAACATGAATCTTCTGGTCCTAGCTTATATTATATAACTCTTAGTAGAATATTTAAATGCAGGAACCGTTACATAAGTGGCGAGCTAGCCAGGAGGGATTTTGACTTTGTTTAATTCACATTTTGATTTTTTCCTTTTTTTGTTTTTGGTGACACTAATTTACAGAAAAATGGATGCATTTGAAAAACTCAATGTCAAGATACCAAACTGTGTATTAGTTGAAGGCATACCAGTGACAAAAATAGAAGTTATTGAAGAAGTTATTGACGTTTTAAAACGGTATGGGAAGATAATCAGAACCGAATTAATAACTGATTCTGGTTCTGAATTTGATGGGATATTTGTCCTTGAATTTAGTAGTGGCGCAGCTATAGCTGAATTGCGTCCGACCTTACCATATACATTTAAATCATCTGATAAAACTGGAACATTCATCATTTCTGAAATGTCAACTGCATTTTCAGAATTCGTTTCAAAGAATAAAACACAGTCTTATTTAACCGAACTCCAAGCGATTTCCAAACTATCTGGTGTAGATATGGCGGAAGTGCTAAAGACCACCATGGCTCAGATTGGATGGACAGTCGCCAATCTGGACCCGGACCCTACAGGCTCATCTGTAGACACAGAGATCAAAGCACCACCCCCAGAGCCTCTGGTGAGGCAGCCAGGAACCACTCCTACTGTTTCACACCATGATTCTGCCACCCGGAGACCCATAGGTGGTCCACTGACAACTTCATTCGGCCCCACAGCACAAGCACAAGAGCCCTACAACCTGGATGTTAACCCACCTCAAGTCCAGCGCTATGTGGTGGAACATATTGTAAAAAAAGATGAAAGTGTCTCTTACCAACACAGACTCAGGATGTTTTCTGGACGATCACCGAGACCAGCTAATGAGGCAGATTATGAGACCTGGCGGTCAGGAGTCAGCCTATTATTTAGGGACCCATCTGTGTCAGATCTCCAACGCTCCAGAAGGATTATGGACAGTCTTCTGCCTCCAGCTGCTGATGTGGTAAAACACCTGAGTTCAGACACACTTCCTGCTGTATACTTGGACACTTTGGATTCTGCATATGGCACTGTCCAAGATGGAGAGGAGCTGTTTGCAAAGTTCATGGACACGTTTCAGGATGCAGGGGAGAAGCCATCATCCTATTTACAACGTCTCCAAGCGGCACTGAATGCAGCTGTAAAGAGGCGTGGAGCTTTTGAAGCAGATGTCAGCAGGCACCTTATAAACCAGTTCTGCCGTGGGTGCTGGGACAACACACTCATTGCTGAGCTTCAATTAAAACAAAGGAAGCTAAATCCACCTGTGTTTTCTGAATTACTGCTCCTTCTGCGTACAGAAGAGGACAGAGAGGCAGCCAAAGCTCTCAGAATGAAGCGACATCTTGGTCCCAGGCAGAAGGCAACCACCCACGTGCAGTACGCCACTGTTGACTGTGAAGAAAGAGGGGCAGTTGCTGCATTAAGTAACATCACGCAGAAGCTAGCAGAACAACTAGCAGAGGTGCAGCGACAGCTGGCTATGCTAACAGCCAGCCGCAGCCAGCCTTCCCGGGCCATGACCCACAATACCAAGCAGCCAACGCAAAAAAATGCCACACCAAGGCAGTACCAGCAGCCCACACCATCTCCAAAGCAACCTGGTTACTGTTTTAGGTGTGGTGAAGATGGCCATATCCGTCCACAATGTCAGAATGAGCCCAACTCTTCTCTGGTAGCTCATAAAAAGAAACAGTTTGCCCAGAAACAACAATCCACATCCAGTCACAATCATTTAAACTAGATGAAGTTCCTGTTGTGGGACAAACGGGAACTAGGAGGGGCCAAACCTGTCCCAAGAATGAACCAAAGACTGTCAGGTGTGCGGTGATGTCACATCCAGATTCACAGAGATTGGAAACTGGACTTCCAAAGGGCTTAATTGGATCAAGGTGCTCCGCGGTTGTCAACATTGCTGGAAAGACATGTAACTGTCTGTTGGATACTGGCTCACAAGTGACGACCATCCCTGTGTCCTTATATAATAGGAACCTGAGTGATCAACAAGTGAAGCCACTCCACAACTTACTCCAGGTGGAAGGCGCAGCTGGACAGTCTGTGCCATACCTTGGGTACGTGGAGGTAATAATCACCTTTCCAGATGACTTCCTAGGTGAAGCTCTTGATGTGCCGACACTTGCCCTGGTCGTCCCAGATGCCAACTCTCAATCATCATTGCTGATTGGAATGAACACCCTAGAGCCTCTCTATGAGCAGCACTACAACAGCAACTATTCCACGTTCCAACCAGATGCCCAGGGATATCGTGCGGTCTTAAAGCTCCTGCAATTTAAACACCAGCAGAACCACAGTGGCAGTGCAGGATCTGTTCATCTGCTGAGCCCATTGCCAGTCATCATACCGGCTGGTCAGACCGTAGTCCTGGAGGGGTCAGCTAGACTTCACACACCCTCTGGGGAAAAGTGGGCAATCATCGAACACCCGACCTCACCACTACCTGGAGGACTGTGTGTTCAGAACTGTTTAATCTCACTCCCACTGCACTCTCCTTACAAAGTCCCTGTGATTGTGCAGAACCAGTCAGCACAAGATATTCATTTGCCACCACTTACCATCATTGCAGATATTGGAGTATCACCCACCATTCTCTCGCAACAAGTTACCTCTTCTCATCCGGCTAAAACTGACAACATAGAGTTTAACTTTGAAGACTCACCCATCTCATTGGAATGGAAGGAGCGAATCACCACCAAGCTCAAAGACATGCCGGAGGTATTTTCCCACCACGACCTTGATTTTGGCTGTACTGATCGTGTAAAACACCGGATAAAACTTGATGATCAAACTCCCTTCAAGCATAGAGCAAGGTCGATCCACCCTCGAGATCTGGAGGCTGTCCGGAGACATCTGAAAGACCTTCTCGAAGCTGGAGTTATAAGGGAGTCTGAGTCGCCATTTTCATCTCCAATCGTGGTGGTACGGAAGCGCAACGGAGACGTCAGACTCTGCATTGATTACAGGAAACTCAATCTTCAGACTGTAAAAGATGTGTATCCACTCCCAAACCTTGAAGAATCATTCTCTGCCCTGACAGGTTCGAAATGGTTTTCTGTTTTGGACCTCAAATCTGGATACTACCAGATAGAGATGTCGGAGAAAGATAAAGCTAAGACAGCTTTCGTTACTCCGCTTGGATTTTGGGAGTGGAACCGGATGCCGCAAGGAGTAACCAATGCTCCAAGTACGTTTCAGCGGCTGATGGAGAAATGCATGGGAGATTTGCATCTGAAAGAAGCTCTTGTCTTTTTGGACGATATCATTATCTTCTCGTCAACATTAGAAGAACATGAAGCGCGTCTACTCCGTGTGTTAACCCGTCTTAAAGAGTTTGGATTAAAACTTTCACCAGACAAGTGCAAATTTTGTCGGTCCTCTGTGAAGTACCTTGGCCATGTGGTATCTGAAGAAGGAGTTAAGACAGACCCAGAAAAGATAGAAGTACTAAAGTCCTGGCCAGTCCCCCGCAACCTGAAGGAGTTGCGATCTTTTCTGGGCTTCGCAGGATACTACAGGCGATTCATTAAGGACTATGCTGTTATTGTGAAGCCACTAAATGAACTCACTCGTGGCTATGCACCTATCCGACGTTCCGCTAAGGTGAAGAGCTCTGGAGGGAAATACCTGGATCCAAAGCAGCCTTTCGAAGGGAAGTGGACCTGTGACCAGCAAACTGCATTTGAAACTGTCATCATCAAGTTGACATCCGCTCCTATTCTTGGCTTTGCAGATCCCAAGCTACCCTACATTCTGCATACAGATGCAAGCACGACAGGATTAGGAGCAGTGCTGTACCAGGAGCAGGAGGGCGTGCTGCGTGTGATTGCCTACGCCAGTAGAGGTTTATCGTTAAGTGAGACAAGGTATCCGGCCCATAAATTTGAGTTTTTGGCCCTAAAATGGAGTGTCACTGAAAAACTCCATGATTACCTCTATGGAGCCACCTTCACAGTCGTGACAGATAACAACCCCCTCACTTACATCCTCACTTCAGCCAAATTGGATGCCACAAGTCATCGGTGGTTGGCGGCCCTCTCCACATATTCTTTCAAGTTGCAATATCGAGCAGGTCACCAGAACTTGGACGCGGATGCATTGTCAAGACGTCATCATGACGAGATTGCTGAGGACAATTCTTGCAATGACATGGATCTTGTTAATCACCTTACAAGTCAGCTGTGTAATCCCGGTGAAGCGGAGGAAATCTCAGCTGAAATTGTGGATGCCATTTGCCAGAGCTGTCTTGTGAGAACATCTCACTATTCCAGACTTGGTCAAACTACTGTTGCCCTGGTCGAATCTCTGTCTGCCACCATCAACTGTATTCCTGATGGTTATACCAGTGAAGAGTCCCATGGTTTGCCAGTGATTCAATCTCTGTCTCATACTGACCTTCAAGAGCAACAAAGAGGTGACCCTGCCATTCGTGAGGTCATCTACCAGCTTGAGACTGGTGAGAAGGTTCCCCCTACTGCTCGTAAGGAACTTCCCGAACTTCCACTGCTGTTAAGGGAGTGGAATAGACTGGAGCTGGAGGATGGAGTCCTATACCGGAGGAGACAGGAGGGGGAGAAGCTCATCTTGCAGTTGGTCCTGCCACCAGACTTGCGTCCGACTGTAATCAGGAGCCTCCACAATGACATGGGACACATGGGAATTGAAAGGACACTCGATCTGGTTCGCCAACGTTTCTTTTGGCCAAAGATGGCAGCAGATGTGGAACATACCATCAAGACCTGTGACAGATGTGTGAGGCGGAAAGCACCAACAGACAAGGCCGCTCCATTGGTGAACATTAAAACCAGTCGTCCACTTGAACTTTTATGTATGGACTTCCTCACAATCGAACCCGACAGTAGTAACACTAAAGACATTTTAGTCCTCACTGACCATTTCACGAAGTTTGCAGTTGCCATCCCAACCGCTAACCAGCGAGCAAAAACTGTGGCCAAATGCCTTTGGACTGAGTTTATGGTACATTATGGAATTCCCGAGCGTATCCACTCGGATCAGGGCCGGGATTTTGAGTCGTCACTCATTAAGGAGCTTTGCGAGGTTGCAGGTATTAAGAAGAGCCGTACTACATCATACCACCCACGAGGGAATCCAGTCGAGCGCTTCAACCGCACCCTGCTCAGTATGCTTGGGACTCTGGAGAACCACCAAAAGTCAAGATGGCGGGAATATGTTAAACCTTTGGTGCACGCATACAACTGCACAAAGAATGAGGTCACTGGATTTACCCCCTATGAACTCTTGTTTGGCCGTTGTCCCCGCCTTCCAGTTGACTTAGCTTTTGGTTTGCCTGTTGGAGAAGCTCCATCTATCACTCACTCTCAGTATGTGAAAACTCTCCGAACACATCTTGAGGAAAGTTACAAACTTGCCTCAGAGAATGCGCTCAAGTCTGCTGCAAGGAACAAGAACCGATTTGACAAGAAAGTAACACCTTCCAGTCTTGAAATTGGAGATAGAGTTCTTGTCCGTAACGTCCGCTTGCGTGGGAAGCATAAATTGGGAGATAAATGGGAGCAAGAAGTTTACAAAGTTATTAAGCGTGCTGCAGATTTGCCAGTCTACACTGTTCAGCCTGAACATCAAGATGGACGAACTCGCACCTTACATCGGGACCTGTTACTCCCTTGTGGTTTCCTCCCAGTTTACCCAAGTGAAGACCTTCCCGCTGCTACACCTGCTCGACGTCCACACACCCGCAGCCAGATTCAGAACACCACAGATATGGTTGATGTCCCTGAGGAGGAAGAGGAGGATGCTGACTCAGTTATCCTGGAAAGTCCTGTCTTGGTTCCAACCAAATACACTGTGGAAGGAGTTGGAGAATCAGAGCCAACACCTGAACCCATTGACACTGTGGAGTCTTCCGTACGTCCAACCCCCATTTTTCCTGACAGTTCTAACTTCGATGCACCTGCTCATGAGGAAAATCATGTGACACCAGCTGAAGAGCACTTACCTGGATTTGAGACCTTGACATCTGATATGTCTTTGTCCCCAGTCAAACGTGACATCCTCGAGGAAGTTCTTCAGGGCGATGTTCTTCCTGACTCAAACTTACCGGAGCTTGTGGAGGAAGGACAACTTACCTTTGAATCTGAGGAGGATTTGCCTGAACCCGAGCTGCGTGTGGAACCTGAGGCTGAAGCTCCTTTGTCTGTTCAATCTGAGCCATCTATAGGTCCTGTAAATTCCAGTTCCGATGTGGAATTGCATAATTCGGTTGCGGACGGAACAGCGCTCAGACGTTCTTCACGGCAACGTCAGCCACCCAGCCGTCTGACATATCCTGGTTTGGGTAACCCGTTAATTTCAGTTGTTCAAACACTGTTTCAAAGTTTGTCCAATGCGTACACTGAGGCACTTAGTCTTGTCCCCACGCCAAGTTTACCAAAACCTTTGTAGCTATGCAACGGGACGTGCATGGATTTAAGGGGGGAGGGTGTAACCCGGATAAATTTCATACATCTCTTTTCTCACGCAATCCACGTCCTGTAATCCCGTCTGAAATATCGCGGGATTTCAAGCCGTTCTCGCGAGACTTGATGGGCTGTATCCGGCGGTAGTTGATTTATGACGCACTCCACTCACTTCCGGTTTAGTGCTGTGTGGGTGAAGCCAATGTGGAGCAGCTTACAGGTCTCAATACTCTTGCCAAGCATCATTCTGCCGTGTGTTGCAATCACGAGGGAACTGGCCAATTGGTGAGTCAATTTGTTTGTAGCCATGTAGCATGTTAGCAGCTAACTGTTAGCACCTATTGAAATTGAATTGAATATCCAGACATTGCTGTTGTGCAGGCATTAACAACTCTGTCATAAGCATTCTTGTTTTGTTTTGTTTTTCTATGCAAACAATAATTATTTGCAAGTGCTTTTAACTGTGAGCTCACTATTTATTTTGATTGTTGTTTGTTGGCTTATATAGCCACACACATACACTGAAATGCTAATGGAAACTTGTAACTGAACGTTTGCATTATGATTTATGGTGCAGTATTATTTAATTAAGAATACTCTGATGATTATTAATTTATAGAATTTACATATGGTCCTGTTTTATATAGGCCAGGTTCCATCCTTCCTGCTTAACCAAAGCAAACAATTCCTGTTGGTCCTATGGAGTTCATACACTCTATGGATGGAAATTAGAGGCGAGCTATAAAACCCAATCAACAAGTCATCCACCCTCTACAGTGCGGTAGGAGGCGGATCAGACATTTCCTGCACATTACGATAATAAAACCATTCCTTGATTCACTCTGGACTATTCAACAACTCTTGGAAAAAAGAGAAACTGTTGCACATGGGACATTCACCTGTGATATTATTGTCTTGTAAATATTGTATATAATTTGTAAATAACTAATACACAGAGCACATCCTGCTGCACCAAATCTTTTGTGTTTTTGTTGTGATTTAAAACATAGTCTATCCCTCTTAGAGCTGAACATGGATCTTCTGGTCCTAGCTTATATTATATAACTCTTATTAGAATATTTAAATGCAGGAACC